>VOPJ01001274.1:0-181050 GCA_014673585.1 Semibalanus balanoides
AGTCTTCCTGTCATCAGTCTCCTCCTCAATAAGTGAGATCCAGGGCGCAGTGTTCCGTGCCGTTCTGAGGTCCAGTGGCGAATGTTATTCGTTATGTGTCGTGTTTCCTGTAACGTGTTTATGTGACGTGTGTCGTGTGGCAGGTGTTGTGTGGTGTGTGTCTTATGACGTGTGTCGTGCGACGTGTGTCGTGTGATGTGTGTCGTATGACATGTTACGTGTGTCGTATGACGTGTGTCGTGTGATGTGTGTCGTATGACGTTATCTTGTGACGGATGGCGTCAGATCTTCCGGTGCACGTTTTTGGTAGATACCTGGTGTGACGTGTGACGACACGTGGTCGGTAGATTCGTGGTGTCACGTGTGACGATACGTGGTCGGTAGATACGTGGTGTCACGTGTGACGACACGTGGTCGGTAAATACCTGGTGTGACGTGTGACGACACGTGGTTGGTAGATACCTGGTGTGACGACACGTGGTCTGTATATGCCTGGTGTGACGTGTGACGACACGTGGTCGGTAGATACCTGGTGTGACGTGTGACGACACGTGGTCGGTAGATGCCTGGTGTGACGTGTGACGACACGTGGTTGGTAGATACCTGGTGTGACGACACGTGGTCTGTAGATACCTGGTGTCACGTGTGACGACACGTGGTCGGTAGATCCGTGCCGTGGCCGTTGGCTGCTGAGCCGTTTCATAAGCCGGTGGTGCTGGGACCTGCGGCTGATGGGGCGGGTAATCAGCGACAGAAGGGGCGGGCGGCCGCTGCCGGCCCGGGGCGCGCGCCAGACCGATCCGCTCCAACACGCGGCCAATGCAGGCGGGGGCGGAGATGCCTGCCCGATGCGACGCGCACAAGATTCGAGCCCGTCTGACAAGCCAAGTATCGAGCTGATTGATGGCTGTGAAGTGTTGTCGCCCTGGCAGCGTATGTCATTTTGCGCCCGGCTACATAGATGAAAGGATATGCAATGTCCATTGAGCTTTGTACGATGTTATAAGCCAAGTGGACATTGTCTAGCGATGTTCGAGGTGGCCTTTTTTCGGGCGGTTTCGTGCCTGATTAACTGATTAAGAGGGTGTTTCCGCCCTTCAATATGACGATTCGGCTGCTTCATCTGACCGTCACGTGATCGACACGTGCACTTGCCGCGAAGACCACTCACTATAACATTATAGTATGTCCCCGAACACTGCACCAGTCTGCTGGCAACCAGGTGCACGTCCAGCATGCGGAACTATCCGGTCGGCAAAGCTCAAGTTATACAACCGGATCAGCGCAATTTGGCAAAAGAATAGCAATGAAGAACTCGGAACTTACTATACGTGAATAGTAACATTGTATTAACAAAAAGCAAATACCTTTAATTTGTGCTGCAGCCCATTTTCATGTAATAATCGTTGGCGTCGCAAAGACGGGTGCCTGTTGCCTGATGTAGTGGCCCCACTGGGGCCCTGGAAAGCAGCTCTGCCTCTATCGCAAGTAGCGTTAAGTTGTTGGTAGCCGGGCCCGTCGGTGTAAAAATAGCAGCCGCATGCTTGTGGAGACGTGCGCTCTCTCACTAGCTTGTATATCGAACCCGTCTTTTGACCTCCGGCGATCAGTTCGCCCATAGTCGGCGCCGCTCCTCCATGTCCTCTGCCTATACCGAACCCGTCTGACTCCCGGCCGATAGCGCTCCCAGTCGGCGCCGCCCTTGCCTGCCCTGTCCTTCTTACCGATACTCCGTGCTGGACCTCTCGGCCGATCCAGCCGTCCCCCAGTCGGCGCCGCCTGCCCAACTGACACTGACCTAAGTATCCGATTTTACGGCCGTGTGTTGAAGCCTTCGCGGCGATCAGGCGCCCGAGGTCGGCGCCCTGCCCTGGCCCGTGCCCGTGATTTTATTTCCGAACTCCGTTCTGATCCGTCGGGGGCGGGGGGGGCGATCAAGACGGCCACAGTCGGCGACCGACTGCACTGCCTGCACTATATTCGAATCTCCGTCCCTGTAACCTCCGGCCTGATCAGCATGTCCCAAGTCCGGCCGCCGTCTCCTGCTCCTTGCCCATCCCTGCCTGTCCAGTTTTGTTCCTTGGCCCCAGTCCTTCTGCCTAGTCCTTGCTAGCCCTTGCCCAGCCCTGCCCAGCCCTATTCTCTGCCTGTCCTGTCCTGTCCTGCCCTGTCTGCCCTGTCCTGTCCTGCCCTGCTGCCCTGCCCTGGCTCCTGTCCCTGTTCCTGTCCTGTCTTGTCCTGTCCTGCTCCTGCCTGCCTGCTCTCTGCCTTGCCAGCCATGTCCTTGCCCCTGCTAGCCCTGTCTGCTCCTGCCTTTGCCTGCCTGCTGCCCTGTCCTGTCCCGCCCTTGCCCTGTCTCTGTCCTGCCTGCCTGTCTTGCCTGGTCCACTGCTCTGCCCTCTGCCCTGTCCCTGCCCTGTCTGCCCTCCCTGCCTGGCCTGCCTGCCTGCCTGCCTGCTCCTGCCCTGTTCCTGTCCTGGTCCTGTCTGTCCTGTCCTGCCTCTGCCCTGCCTCTGGCCTGTCCTTGTCATTACTCCTGCCCTGCCCTGCCTGGTTCTGCCCCTGTCCTGCCTGCCCTGCCTGCTCCTGCCCCTGCTCTGCCCCTGTCTCTGTCCCTGTCCTGCCTCTTTGCCCGTCTGCCCTGTTTTCTCTTGTCCTGCCTCTGCCTTGTCCTTGCCTGCTCCTGTTGCCCTGCCCTGCTTGTTGTTCCGTGCTCCCCTGCCCTGCCCTGCCCTGTTCCCTGTCTTGTCCTTGCCTCTGCCCTTGCCTGTCTCTGCCTTCCCTGTTCCTGTTCTGATCTGTCCTGTCCTGTCCTGTCCTGTCCTGCCCTGTCCTGCCCTGTCCTGCCCTGTCCTGCCCTGCCCTGTCCTGTCCTGCCCTGCCCTGTCCTGCCCTGCCCTGCCGTGCCGTGCCGTGTCGTGTCGTGTCGTGTCCTGCCCTGCCGATCGGAGCCCTATCCACCGTGTCCAATGTTCATCCTACCCTGCCCTGCCGTGCCGTGCTCTGCCGTGTCGTGCCGTGCCCTGTCCGCCTTGCCGTGTCCTACCCTACCATGCCTAGCTCTGTGCCGTGCTGACACCTAGCCGTGCCGTGCCGTAGCCCGCGGTCTCGGGATCGCAGCCGTGCCGTGCCGCTGGCAACCGACGCCAAGTTAGGGCGGTGGCAGGCGCGCTATGCCGGCACCGCATACACACTGCCGCCGCCGCCGCCGCCGCCGCTGCCGCTGCTGCCGTGCGGCTGGCTGGCAGGTGAGGTCAGGTGGTGCGGGGCGGCGGCCCGCCGCCGCGCGCCGCCCTCTGTTTGCCGGTGCTGGTGCGATCGGTGGCGGAAATTTGGCGCGGCGGCTCCACGTCAGCGTCGCGTCACGCCGTTTCCGGCCGGGCGGTGTGGGGCTGGCTGGCTGGCTGGCCGGCGGGTCTGCGGTGTGCCGGTATCGATAGGTCCGGCCGGCCGTGTCGTCAGCGGGAGCAGGGGCAGGTCGGCAGCTGGTGACCACGTCCGGCCCGGCGCCCCCCGCCCGCCCGGCCGGCCTTCCGGTCCAGTCCAGGACAGACTTCTCTCCGTCTCCGGCCTGCCCGGCCCGCGCCGTCTGCCTGCATTGGCGGATCCAGAACGGTGGTTTGGTGGAGGCACGGGTGGTTTTTGGGGGCAAATTCCGAAAAGTCGTACAAAATTATGAATACTCATCGGATTTCACTTGCTTGCATTGATAGCTGATTTAAACTTAACTTTTCTTAGGAAAAGTTAGGAAATGTTTTAATTTGCTTCGATTGCAGGCGTTTTGGGGGAGCCATGGCCGCTCCCTCCCCGATCCGCTAGTGTCTGCATGACACATTTGCGCTGTAGGCAGCCCGTACCGCTGATCTGGGCTAGACCGGTGCCGTCATACAAACCAGGCTAACCTCGCCCGGAGGGCAGGGGATGGTCTCTTGGGGGGGGGGTGGGTCTGGAAGTCTCGCCCTGGAAGTCGATTCCTTTTTATGTTGTATGATGTTATTTATTATAGCTGTTGGTAGATAGAGAAGAACTTCAGTGCAGTGTTCGTAATTAGAGTTGCAGAGTTCTGGTCCCAGCGTCCCCCAGCGCTGGGACCAGAACTGGTCACAGCCGTGACTAAGCTGTGTCTGCCCACTGCCCAGCCCAGGCCACCGTCACAAGGTTAGCATTGCAGCGCCGTGACTAAGGCTGTGACTTGCCAGCTCATTTCGTGGTTGTGACTAGGCTGTGACCAAACATTTAGGATTTTCTGCACCTCTATTCGTAATCTCAATCCCAAGCCTTCTTCGGTGTTTGTATTTCTCAGCAGATTAGTGTGTCTGCGTGGGTTCCAGATGCAGGATAATAAGCGGAGTGGGATTAAAATCCTTGAGTGGCAGCTCTAAAGTGCCGTGCCTCCAGAAAGTGGCAGCTCTTAAATGCCGTGGCTCCGGAAAGTGGCGCCCTAAACACCGGCTGAAGGACGGAATCCATTCAGTTCAACGATGCACGTTTCGAGGAACCGTCGTCCTATTGACATTCTGGTAAGTGTGCTGTTGTTTGTGCATTGCGCATGAAGATGGATAGTGTAGGTATATAGACCAAGAAGGCCTCACGTTTTGCGTTGCGTTACGTTTTGGGTAAGGTTTAGCAATTAATCCATATTGGTTAGTACTTAGCAGTGCTCTTAGCAGCATAACTAATCTATGCGATGAGCCGGTAAGTATAGATTCGCGCCGAATTTGCACACCTTGTAGAGCTGGACGATAGGTATAAAATCGACTCCAGCATCCTAGGGAGTAAGGACTCTGTAAATGTCGGCGATCATGTTACGCCTTCCCTTCTTTCAGATCGCGTGTGCCACCCTCGTGTTTGTGCTGCCATTTTTAATTGTTTGCTTCAACTCAGAGTGTACATTGATTGCATGAGCAATGGTGCCAATGCTTGCGTGCTCCACCCACGGGGAGCTCCCCGTTTTGCAAGCCACAGTGCCCTGTCTGCTGGCTATCAGCCCAAGGGCGGATGCAGGCTTTTTAGGAGGGGGACCGCAGGCCAATTTAGAGGCGCCTTCCAGACTGAGAGGCGCCCTGTCCTTCTGATAGTGGCGTCAAAGTGGTCTGAGGGGCGCCCTGTAGTCAGAATAGGGACGATGAGTGCATCACCGGGTGGCGGTGCCCGGCGACAGTCAGCCCGTGGGGCGCCCTTCTGGCGTTCTGGCGGGGAGGACGGCGGCCCCTGCGGCCACCCCCTGCATCCGCCCCTGTTAGTCGGCCTACTGGAGGCGGCCGTGGGTTCCGCTCTGTCACCGTGCGGTGGTGTCGATGGCCGGTAATCCGTGTCCGTAGCGAGGTGACGTGAGTCACAGGTAGGTACTCCGGGACAGGTCTGCGGCGGCCGGCTGCGCCGTGCTGCCCCGGTCCCGGCCGGTTCCACGTGGCCGCTGCCCGCCAGCTTCCTTTGTCCGCTGTCGGCCGGAGAGGCTCTCTACGGACGCCGGGCTGCCGGGCCGCCAGCCGCTCTCGGTCAAGGGGACGCCGACGGGATGTTTTTGTGGCCCCTGCCCCTTCTTCCCCTCCCCGCGAATGGATTTGGCGAGTCTGCGCCCCGGGTCCCGCGCGCTCTTTGTGTCACCGGGGCCCTTTTGTCCGCTGTGAACGCCTATCCTCATGCGGCTGATAGATTTGGCCTTGCGTCGTACACTGCCTGACATGGCATCCACGCACCGGTGCCTCGGAGGCCCGCGGTGAGTCAAGCCTCCGTTTCCGCTGGTTATGTGTCGGAGAGTGTACGCAGCGGCGTTTGAAAGGAAAGCGGGAAAGTCGCGCGCAGTCTTTGTCCGGCGGTTGTGGAGGACGGGTGCCTGCGTGGTCGGCTGTGCGCCGTGTGCGAGGAGGCATATTTGCGTAAGTGTGAGGTGTGGAGATCCGTGGCGTCTCGGGTCGCGGTCTTTCCACCTGGGTATTGAGCCGGTGTGGATGAGAAAGTTGCGAGTCAGCGCGTCGCTACAGGCAGGCCCGGCAGTTGGCGGTCGTGATCTGTGCAATGTAGTCTGATAACGTTATATTGCACTAATCCCGGCCTCCGGCTCCGGGTCTCTCACCGCAGCCAGCGCAGCATTTCAGTGGAAATCGTCCTAGACAGCAGCGATTGACCAAGAATCTGAGCGGTGCGCGCGAGTCCGATTATTACCGATCTCCAACACAAAGCGAAAACCAATCTCCGGAGAACGGCTCAGGCTGTTTTTCTTTAGAAAGAAAGACACAATTCTAGAGAATAGTGTTATTTCAATATAGAAATACGACCTTCGGTTGTTTTTTAAAGTTGTGCGATGCCGACTATTATATTCAATCTAGCTTTTTTGCGGCGGATTAATTGTCTAGATCGCATTGCGCTTTGTGCTGTTACTTATGTGAGCATATCAAATTGTGTAGGCCATTTGGTACGGCGTCAGGTGGCGCTAGTTCCCCCATTGTGATGGCAGCGGTGTCGGTCGTGACTGGTGCAGCATTGTGTATACCGAATATTGCACTTGTCCCGGCCTGCACTACGCGCCCTCTGCAGTCGACACGTATCCCAGTCGAGGCCGCCGCGCCGGACGCCGTTTCGCAAACGGCCGCCAATGTTTGCGGTGCCATTCGAGCTCCGGTGTGTTCTGTGTGCGGTGAGAACACAATAGAGTGGTGTTTCCGTGGGTTTGCGGCTGAGTGAAGGCGTTTCGACATCGTAGGTGTGTGTAAAGCCGGTGCGGCACCCCCAGGTGGTGTGTTCCCATGAGGCGAGTCCGTGGCCGGCGCACCCAGCCGGCGCCGCGCGATACGGCCGGAATGCTCGAGATAGCGGGGTTTGGCGACAGTCGAATTCCCGGAGACATGGATCAGTCGAGACCGGTCTGTCCTCGGCTGTCTCTCGCTGTGACGGCCTTCCTGTGCTGGATATTGTGAAATACGCTGCTCTGCCGTCACGCTCGAACCTTGACTGATTCCATTGCACTGAGCGTTTCCTGTTTCCATGTCTTATGTGGGTGGATATAATGCATTGAATGGCCAACAAATCTGTTAAATCCAAATCGATACCTTTATCTTAATCATGTGGTACCCTCCTCAAATAGAACGGGTGCGATTTTAACAACACGATGATATTCAATGATATCAGTTTGTTTGCGCCAGTGTCGTTTATTCATTGGCTTACGTGATGCAAATTTGTGTTATATCCTGTGACCTGTTGCATACTGCTAGGCTAGACATGGTCCGCCCATGTGAGCGTTTTGTAAGCTTACCGCTTTCACCAGACCCGAGAGGACCAGCTGTTCTTCCTACATACGGTGCAAATTATTGCTCAAAGGACATGAGAAACGGCTTAACGGCTAGGTTCTCTGTGGCATGACATTGGCTAACACAAGTGCTCGTTGACATTCGTAGAATTGTCAGATACTGCTGGTGCTGATACAAAGCCTCGCCGAAAGCTTCACAATACGCAATCACTAGTTACACAACGTCTGTCTGTCTGTACCCAGGGCCTCTGCTTTGTTGCGCGCGGCGCGGACGGCTCGGAGCCCTCGGGCCATGGTGCGCCCGCCGGTGGCCGTCCATACGACAGCGCGCGCTTTTCTTTGTCTGCGCCCCTGTTATGCCGGTGGTCGGGCCCTCCCCGGTAACAGCTGGCGACGCCGGCCGACCGGCACGCTCGACCACGTCGGGGGTCATTAAAGTCCCTGACCTGGGCTAGGGTGCAATTACCAGGGGGGGGGGGGGGGAAATTGTCATCCTGATCCGTAAAAAAACATCGGTTTCCTCCAATGTCTAGATGCATTTTCTTGTCCTGCCGAAGGCCCTATATACTGTCCTGCCTATCTGAAGCAGCGCAGATTAACGATGTCTAGAGTTGAGGTGCGTGACACTGGCGTATCCAGCTCACTGGCGGATCTATTCGTGGATTTTAGGGGGGCAAATCCAGTGGCGTATTAAAAACCGAAAAATGTTGAGCGGGGGGGGGGGGGGGTAGCGGGCCGTCATCATAAAGTCATTGACCGGGAGGGGGGTAGAGCGCATCGTCAGCCCGTCAGCAGCTGAAGGTTCGGCCGTTTTTAGGAGGCAAATCATGGTTTCAGGACCTTTATGGCCCCAAATGTCTTCCCTGGATCTGTCAATACCTACCTATAGTTTGCTTTATTTTGATTAGCATAATCAGGGGCGTCGCTATTAGTTTTTGACTTGTGGGGGGGGGGGTCGGCTGAAATGGCGAAAAAATGTACTCCCATTTTGTATGCGTGTTTTAAATTTGAAGCCTTTTCAGCATTTTTAATGTTGATTTTCATTTTATAATAGGAAGTTACTTGTTATTTGCGCCGTGAAGCGGCGCGAAATTGTCACGGGTTCGCCTGGTAAAACCTAGAAATATGGGCGGTAAGCCTTTTAGAGGATAATAAGCTAAAAATGTCATTCATTCAATGTCAGCGTTTACGACGAACTGAAGACGATAATGATGGCTTCGTTATGACTATGTTCGCGGCGGTTCGAGCCGCTTTGAATCATGCATATGATGACCACTACCAGGTTAGGTCCACTCAAGTCGAAGTTACCCTCAAGTCGAGGTCTTTAGTGGTGACTTATTACGGTATGTTGCACATGGGGGAGGGGGGGGAGACGTGTTTTCCGAACGAGGCTCACATCACAATGATGCGGTTTCAACTTCTCTATCTGGCTTTTGTGAGTTATTAACAAAAAGGTGTTGGTGACCTAGGCTGACATTTTAGGGGTACCAGAACCAAGACTGCACCTGGGTCTTTAAGAATGGCCCATGATAAAATGATCCTTAAGGAATTTGGATGATATCATGCGTATCCTAAGAATAGAAAACTTTTTAATATTTCCCCATCGACTTATAATGGGGAGTTGGAAAATTAACCTGACCTTTGGTCAACGATATAAAAAATCCGAGATGTACGAACCAGACATGTGCTCGGATCCCAAAAACGGATCTCGGGATCTGATCTGTAGGATATGGATCCCGGATCCGCTGGGATCATAGATCCACCTTCACAAATTGTCGATGGACACATGGGATCATAGATCCCGTCTTCAATATTTGTCGACAGATCCGACTGGATCCCGAGATAACAGGTACGCATTTTGCATTGGGCCCACTGGGATCCCAGATCCACCATTATACATTTCGCTTATTTTCCGGACAATTCGTAAAGTTAAATTGTCATACCTTTCATTCGTTGTTTATGCACTAGCATGGTTTTATCGCCTTTTAGTTCGATTTTGGTCGTAAATACTAATATATTATGGCATAATATCGACAGTCGGATCCTGTGAATCCGAGATCCGTTGGGATCATAGATAATTAAATCATTGTAAAAATGGGATCCTGTGGGATCCAAGATCCGTTGCAAAATTTAATTCGAAAGATCACTCTGGGATCCAAGATCCAATGTTGTAATTTGTCGTGGGATCCAGTGGGAGTGGAGACAAGATCCAACATTGCGTTTTAATCGAGAGATCCTCTGGGGATCTAGATCCTACTTTCAGATCCATGCACATGTTCTGGTACGAAACTCCTCAGCAGTCATGCTCTTACATAGGCGTAAGGAATCGTAAATAAAAAGTGTGTGGGGGGGGGGGCAGCCACACAGGGGGCCCCCAATCTAGGGGTCCTCCCTGTTTCAAGGGGGCCCACTGGCAACGCAGCAGCAGGCACGTAGCCAGGGATTTTTGGTTCAGGTGGGGCCACGTCGAAAAAAATGTCTCCTCAGCTTTAATACTGCTGTACCGGGGGGTAGGGGGTAGGGTCGGATCCTATAGAACCCATTTTATATAAAGTGAATTGATTTTGCTCAGGGGGCATTGCCCCGTAGCGGCGTACCGCCTTACCCCTTTGCTACGTCCCTGACGGCACAGTGAGACCTATAGCCCGATTAGCTGGAATTAATTTATGACGGCCACGCCTTCAACCGCAGTGCAACCAGCTGCGAAATAAATCGGAAGGAGGTAATCAATTGCTCACGATTTGATAGCAAAATCAGCTTAAAGGTCAGTTTCAGGTCACAGAGTTATAAGTCATAATGCAAGAAGAATATGAAAGGTAGACTGGGCGCTGTAAGGTGCTTTTGCGCTGCAGGCCGTTTATTTGCAATCAGTTTGAATTCAAGATGGTCGTGAATGGTTCAGATTTGGCCGTTGATGAGGCCGTTGATCATTGATGGGAGAGTCTAATTATGCGCCTTGGCTGATACGGAGACGGAGCAAAAGTTATTATCCACTGCCGTGTAAAATCATCCCGGTCAACCTCCAGGTCATGTCAGTCACTCAGGAGCGGTTACAATGTTGCTTAACATTCTTGCTTTGTTCATCGATTTGTATGACGTCCTGAAGTTGACGCGGGCAGTAACTAAACGTATGAGGCCCTAAAAAACATTCTAATACATTGCATTGCCATCAATAAAGACGGCCTTCTCAAATTCCAAGATTAACTTTAACAGCTTCCCTGTTTGGACCTCACTTAACCTCATCATCAGTTGGCTTTAAGCAATCAAGTGGGCGACTCAGCCGAGTAGGGCCACGGTTTCCGGGTCAAGACTACAAATCAGAATTCTGACGACTATCGGCTGGTTATATGTTCAGAAGCGTCTACTCGCCGTCCGAACTTGATATAAATTTACCATGTATATATTACATGTGTGGTTGATCTAGGGCCCTCGTTCAACCCTCAGAGGATCGTCGTTGATCTTAGGAGGCGGTCAGTTGGAATGTCAGGGGAACCGCGTTCGATCTCCGTGTGCCTCAAGTCTTTACTTAAGGGGCCTTAGTTGCAACCACAGATGGCCCATCAGTGCATCTCAGGGACTCTCGTCGATCTCGGAAGAACTCGTTTGATCTCGGGGGCCCTCTGTGATCTCAGGAGGCACTCGCCTTTGGATCTCAAGGGGCCTCCGGATGGTCTAAGGGGCCGCTTGGTGGCACCACAGGGAGACCTCGTGCATCTCAAAGGCCTGCGTTGGATTCAGAACCCTCAAGTCGATCTAAGACGGCCCTCAGTCGACCTGAAGGGCCTCTGTTATCTCGGGGGCCCCTACTTGATCTCAGGGACACTTAGTGCATCCAGAGGGCCTCTTTGTGCAATTCAGGGGGCCTCAGTCGATCTGAGGTGGGCCTCTTGTGGTCTCAAGGGCCACCTCACTTGATTATTTAGGGGCACTTAGTGCATCTCTGAGAGGCCTCTCGGGGCATTTCGTGGTCATCACGTCGAACTCAGGGGCCCTCGGTCCATCTTGGGGCATTAAGAGCATCACAGGGAGCCCTCGGTGTATATCAGAGGGCCCTTGGTCGATCTCCAAGGGCCCTCAGTCGATCACAGGGGTCCCTCTCGTTTCGATACTCAGAGACCCTCGGGTAATCTGCAGGCGGGCCCCGTTCGCTCTCAAGGGCCCTCAGTCCGAAGCTTAGGGACCCTTTGGTGCCACCACAGGAGCCTCGGTGCATCTCGGGGCCCTTGGCCAATCAGCAGCACAGCCTTCAGTATCAGGGGGGCTCTCTGTCGACGCTCAGGGGGGCCCTTTTTTCGACCTCAGGGGGCCCTTTTTCGACCTAGGGGAGCCCTCTGTCGACTTCAGGGGGCCCTTTGTCAACCTAGAGGCCCTCTGGTCGACCCGCAGGGGTGCCCTCTGTCGACTCAAGGCGCCTCTGTTCGACCTCAGGTGGCCTCTGTCGACCTCAGGGGGTCCCTCTGTCCGACCTCGTGGGCCCTCTGTCGGGACCTTCGGGGCCTTCTGTTTACCTCAAGGGAGCCCTCTGTTGACCTCAAGGACCCTCTTTTGACCTCAGGGGGGCCCTATGTCCGACCTCAGGGGGCTCCTCTGTCGACCTCAGGAGCCTTCAGTCCGACCTCAGGGGGCTTTGTTGACCTCAGGGGGCTCTCTGTGACCTGCAGGGGCCCGTTGTCGACCTTAGGGGGCCCTCTGTTTACCCTCAGCTAGGGAGGGCGGAGCCCTCTGTCGACCTGTCAGGAGTGCTTCTATGGTCGACCTGAGGGAACCCTCTGTCGACCTCAGGGGGCTCTTTGACGACGTCAGGGGCCCTCTGTCGACCTCAGGGGCCCTCTGACAAACTCAGGGGCCCTCGGTTGATCTCAGACCTCAGAGGGCCCTCACTTGATCTCGGGGGTGCATCTCAGCTCAGGGGCCCTACGGATAAAAAGTGGGGGGGCCAAAACATATGGTTGGCCCCTCCACTTTGAAAAGTGGGGGGAGGGCAATTTCCCCCCTCCCCCTCCCCCGGTTCCTACGCCTATGTGCTCTTATGAAATCCTATATGCTCTTTGAAATTATTTAAGTAAGAACTGATTGGCGGAAAACTGTGGCTTTGGTAGGACCGCAAACTTTTTTGAAGTTGGGTCACACGACCTGGCCTGGTGACCTGACCTGAGATGACCCAGGGTAAATAATTCAACAATTTGTGGGAAATTGATGCCTCAAGAGCTGTGCCAAAAACGACGGCGCGCGCCGCCGTTTTTACGCCATCCTCGAAAAACCTTTGGGTGGCGTCTAAACGCCCCCGGCCCGGCGCGGCACCGGGGGAGTTATTTTTTGTGCCGTTCGATAACTCCCACCTGTCCCCCAGTGGTGTTTCTGCTTTTCAGAGTTCTTCCGGCAAGTTTTTTGTATTTGGGCTTTTGAATAACGAGGCTTACGGGTGGGGTTTGCTCGAGGAAACTGGTCCTGGGAAAGGCTGAAAGATTCTCCACACATGTACCATGATTCAATATGATCGAGTATTGGTGCAGAATTTATTACCCTCGAATTGGACCTGGAACTGGACTCCTCGAACTCCCGTCGAAAGGTAGAATTAGTGGCGTGCAGTGGTGCACTGATATCCAGCACAAGTTGGACTGGAGTCAGAGCCGCATTAAATCGTACGTTTTCCTGAATAACTTCAGATAAGTCTAGGTTGACCTCCAGAACTGTTGGTACCTACCTTTCCTGGTTAGATTCAGCATATGTTCCTTGAATTTATTGTAAACGGCAGACCGCTCGGGACCTAATTTTTTGGGATAACTTGGAAATGCATCAACTAGCATGAACGATTTTCTCCGGGCCTACCACCCTTTCTAAATCGGCTCCTATGGAACGTAAATCAAAACCAAAAACAATGTTCGAAACGTCGTCAAAAATCGTGTATTAACTA
This sequence comes from Semibalanus balanoides, assembly GCA_014673585.1. Lineage (NCBI taxonomy): Eukaryota > Metazoa > Arthropoda > Thecostraca > Balanomorpha > Balanidae > Semibalanus > Semibalanus balanoides. Next base: position 13,161 of record VOPJ01001274.1, read on the forward strand.
TCTTGATTTTTTTCTCGCTCTTGTCAAAGTCGAGGTCACCAGAAGTCATCAAAGGTCATATTTTCCAGTTAACCCTATTCCCTGCGGGCGGCCAGAATTACGTTAACCCGCGCCCCACATTACGTTAACCCGGGCCTCTGCATTTCCTTCGCCCGTCGGGGGGGGGGGGTGTTTGAACCCCCCTCTAACTCGGCTCTTACGGTACGTAGACCAAAACAAACAATGCTGTTCGAATCGTTATCACAAATCATTTCGAAACTATTCAGACTTTTTTTGTCACGTCAAAAAATCAGGTTCACCAAGGTATCGAAGGTCAAAAATTTTTCCAATTTTAGGACATCGCTCCAGAAACCACGACAAATATGCTCGAAAACTATGCTATCTAGAAACCAAACGTAACAAAAATCTCTAGCCATTGAAATTTGAAATCGCACCCAGGTCTCAAATTGACCTCGGGTCAAAAGTTAGGCTCTAGAGGTATATCTAGAGTCCAAATGCTAGTTTTTTTTTTTTTTTTTTTTTTTTTTTTTTTTTTTTTTTTTTTTTTTTGTTTTTTGTCAAACAATATATTCGCGAATAACTTCTTACCTAATTAAGATAACGCAATACTGTTTACGCCATCGTGTTTGTCTCGTCAAGGCGCTTTGAAATATGTCAAATTAAATTACGTTAGGTCAGCTTAAAAAAGTGACCTCAGGTCAAGGTCAAGTGGTGACCCAAGTAGGTCATGTTGCATATCAGGAGATGTGTCTGACGCGACAAACACATTGGTGAAAGTTACACTTCTCTATCTTCATTATGTTAGAGTATCGCGAAAAAGGTGTTGGTGATCTCGGATGACCTCAGATGACGCCTGTAAGGTCCTAAGCCAAACCCTGCAACTTGGATCATACATAATATCCCTATTACAAATTGTCCAGGAGGAAATGTACTGATTCGTCCGAAAAGAAAGCATCATTAAAATTTATCGCATTGACCTTATAATGGTGAATGTCACAAAATTGCCTACCCAGGTCACCCGATATCAAAATCAAGATACGGCATTTTGTAGATGCTGATGACTTGATGTATTCCTAAAGCTTGATATCGATCCGTTAGAACTGTGATCATGGCACGACGCAAACAGTTTGTAGGTGGGGTCACTTGACCTGACCTGGTGACCTGACCTAACCCGATACGAAACTTGAATTTTCGCAAAATGTGGGAAAAGGATCAATGATTAGTTATGCCAAATTTGGAGGCGCTACGCGCCGCCGTTTTTTCGCTATCTTGAAAAAACAGGAGGGGGGGGGGTGTTCAAACACCCCAACCCCCAGTGGGGCGCGGGTGGGGTGGCAGATTCTGCCCCCCCAGAGATCTCAAGAACCGCTTGGCCGATTTCGATGGGACAAACAGCATTCGATTCGTCGTGACAAAATCTTTCTTTTTGGACCCCAAAATTACTTTTTGTTCAAAAATGGGGGGCCAGGGGCAAAAAATGCGCAAATTGGGGATGTTTTTTGAAAGGTCATTGTGGCCATGTGATTCTATCGATTTTCATGCAAAAAACGTTTTTGAGCTTCCAATTTCATGTTCTTCAATGTGTGAAAGGGACAAGTACACAAATGAAAAATCATAGGCGTACTCAGGGATAAAAATGGGGTGATTTTTGGATAACAAATATGTGCTTTTCCTTAGTGTTTGGGACGTGGGAACGTCACATGTGGGCTTAGTTGCTGTAATTTGTTAAATGTAACACATTGTGCTTAGGCGGATTTAGGTAAACAACGTGGGGGGCACCATGTGCGGAACGCCTTTCATCATTTTGCTTATTTGAAGTTGGGCCCAATTGACGGAGAATATCGCCTCCCATTTTATGTACCTGAGTTCGCCTCTGCCAAATATGTATAATCCAATTATGTATGATGCACAAAGCATCGACTTAGTTTTCTGACGCTTTTATTCCACCGAAACTACGAAGGAAGTATGCGCCGCACACCCGCATTCGTAACGACCTCCCAAAAACATGACTCTGGAGCCGCCTATGCTTGGCTGATTTTTTCAAAAAAATAACAAAACACGCGTCATTTATATTTGGGAAAATTCCGAAAGTTTCAAGACGATAGACGTAACGGTTCAGAAGCGGCGGGAGAAAAACTACCGGGGGGCAGAATCTGCCCACCGCAGGGAATAGGGTTAAAGGAATTCGTCCAGAAACCTCCATAGATCTCTTCGGAAATATGATAACATAGGATCAAACGAGAAAAAAAAAAACGGAAGGCTCTATGAAATACGATAATCAACTTCATTTCCTCAAATTTAGCTCGGTTCAATAGTAAGGTTCCAAAGGTAATACAAGTAAAAAATGTAAAATTTTAATAAAAGTGCTGTTTTGTGCAACAAATCTGTTTTCGCCAATAACTTTTACCTTAAAATAAAAATAACACAATAATGTTAACGATCGTGGATTGTCTCGTCAAGGCATGACTTGTAATGACTCATATTTTTTTTTTAGTCGACTGAAAGTCTGATTCAAGAGGCAAAGAACTGACTCGACTCTTGACTCAAGTAGTGTTTAATAGAAAATGAGTAGACTCAACTCATGACTCAAGTCTTGCTTTTAAAAATTGAGTCGACTCAACTTATGACTCAAGTGCAGTTTTAAAAAATTGATTCGACTCGACTCAAAAAACATTGAGTCGACTCAGTTTGACTCATCAAAAGTTTCATTATTACTGATGTTGACCCTGGGGGGGTAGGGTCGGGGTGTCAGACAAAATACGCCATTCTATCTAGTGTAAATTGGTTTTGCTCAGTGAAAGGGGCATCGCCCCAGTAACCCCCTTGGCTATGTCCCTGACTCACATTTGCTTGAGTCGATTCAAGTCTGACTCACAACCAAAGAACTGACTTGACTCAAGTGCTGTTTCAAACAAATTGAATCGACTCAACTCTTGACTTAAGTGCCGCTTTGACAAATTGAGTCGACTCAACTCATGACTCATCCAAAAATGTCTGACTATGAGTCAAACTCAATGACTCAACTCTGAGGTCATTTACAAGTCTGGCGTCAAGGTGCATTGAAGACGCAATCCAAGTTGACTGATCTTAGGTCACTTGAAAATTGACCTCTGGTCAAGGTCAAGTGGTGACCCATGTAGGTCAGGCTGCATATTAGGAGACGTGTCTCGACGATCCAAACATGCTGCTGAAATTGTAACTTCTATATCTTCATTATGTCGAGAGTTATTGACGAAAAGTTATTGACGAAGTTTAATTTAGTCGCCCCGTAGCTCAAGTGGGAGAGCGCCGGATCTTCTGACTTTATCTCAGTAGTGGCCAGCCTGGGTTCGAAGTCGCTTCGGTGGCTCGCTATTTGCTCCTGCACTGGGATGGCCTTGCCGGCCGTGGCAAGCGATCCGCACTCAAAGGCCAGGTGACGTCAGCGAGGCGGGGCGGACCGTGTCCAGTATGTCCGGGCACAGTAAAACTTTCGTCTCTAAATTCCTGCCGGCCAACAGGAATTGCCGGCGATCGGGTGGTGAGGTCAGGACCAGCGCAACAAGCTCTGCTTAGCACGGGTCCTGACGCTCGGAAAGCCATACCCTAACATAAGCATTCGGAAAAAATGTTGTAACCTCGGATAACTTAGATTTAACCCCGTATGGGTCACTGAACAACACCTGCGCTTAGGACATCAAGGATTCCTATTATAACTTTATCCCAGAAGGAATTTTGGAACTGATATCCTTGAATTAGAAAAGCATGGAATTGTCTTCATCGACATATAATGGAGAGGTCACGAAATTGACCCGACCTCAGGTTCAACAATATCCGTAATTCCCGAGATCACATTTTGCAGGTATAAGTGGTTTCATGCAATCCTAAAAGTTTATAATCGATCCTCAGAAATTAAGGTAACGGCAAACGACCGTAAACCTTTTTGGAGGTGGAGTCAACTTGACCTGAACCTGATCCGACCACGAAACTACATTTAAACAAATTTATTGAAGGATCATGATAAGCTTGGACTAAATTTGGCGGCGCTAGTCGCCGCATTTTTTGTAATCGACATAAAAACCATAAGGGGGGATGCTCAAACACACACCACACCGTGGGGCGCGGGTAAGACTGCGGTACAAAAGTGATACAAAAAAAAGAAAAACTAACTTTTTTGCAACAATGGTGTTAAAAAAAGTATTAACATATAAACAAACATAACACAGTAATGCGCTGCGAAACAGGTTTGTAAATTGATAATTGTGCTTCAGCCGAAATACAATGTAAATTCGAGTTGCATTTTTTGGCTCTGCGTAGCGGCGCAAAATTTGATTTCATTCCTGATAACTGAATTCTTACTGATTGAAGACGCTAAGAAACGGTATTGTGTAATTGTTGTTTGAGTGGCTTGGAATATGAAGTTACTGTCATGTGCCAAAGTTGGGCGGGGGGGGGGACAAAAGACACTCTGTCCCCCAAACTTTTGAAGTTGGGGGGACATGTCCCCCCGTCCCCCCGCGCTGGCGGAGGCCGGGCCCATGGGAGTGTAGATTATGTGGGAGGGCGTCTTCAAAGGTGCATCGGGGGGGGGGATGAGGAGGTATGTATGAGGGCACCTTCAGATTTGTATCGGATGGCACCTTGGGAGGCACATGAGAGGGCTCCTTTGAAGGTATATTTGAGGGCGCCTTCATAAGTTTATCAAAGGGCACCTTTGAAGGCATATGGGTAAGTGTTTTCAGAGGTGTATTGGAGGTCGCCTTTGGAGCTATGTGTGAGGGAACCTTCAGAGTTGTATCGGATGGCGCCTCTGAAAGTATTTGGGAGGGAGCTTTGAAGGTAAGTAGGAGGGCGCCTTCAGAGGTGTATCGGAAGGCGCCTCTGGAAGTATTTGGGAGGGCGCTTTGAAGGTATGTGGGAGGGCCTTCAGAGGTGTATCGGAGCGCGCCTTGCATTCAGTGGAACGCGCTTCATATTCAGCCGGAGCGCGACTCACATTCAGTGTTCGGCCCCCTTTGCTGAATGTGAGGCGCATTTCTGTGTATTCGGTGCACGAGGGTGCCCAGGGGGGGGGGGCATGATGCACTTGCAGTGATCCCCTAGATACGCCCCTGGGACGTAGGGAAGGACGACGTTGTCGGTGACCTTCTAGGTACTTGCTTTTTTCAAACTCTCATGTTGTATTCTTAAATTACAATAATACCATTGTTATAACATAACGAAAACCTAAAAAATTGTTGTTTACTAAATTAAAAGGTAAATGTTTCCCTATACATTTATACCTTTCATGCAATGAAAGCAAAGCTGACACCAGTCTGAGTAAACTAGTATAAACGGTTTTGTACTTTTGGACGTTTTGGGAAAATGCACGTTAGTGGACCTAGACAACTGGGACTTGTGTCATAATTACGTCACCAACTAGGATACACAAGTAACAATAAACATCTTTCTCGGATGTTGTTTGCTCGTTGTTTGTTGAACTTTTCCCGGCGGGCGGACGGCGGGATTGTCCAGAGTCCCGTATCTCGCCTGCTGTGGTCTCGCCTCCTGTGGTCCCGTGCGGTCATCCATCCGGTGAGCGACGTCCAGCGACACGCTGCCAGTGACTGAGTGACCGAAGCCAGTGACAGTAACAGAAGCCAGTGACAGTGACAGACATAAGCCAGTGGCATGCTGCAGTGATAGACCGACGGTTGTGATAGCCAGTCATTGTTGTGTCACCTGGTTGTCACTGATGCCAGTTACAGCCAGTCGGTGACCCGTTTCCAGTGATAACATCCAGTGACTTGTCACCACAGACCCGAATTACCAGTGACATCAGCTGCCAATGACGCCAGCTGACAGTGACCCGTGGCACGTAATCTTACCAATGATGGCAGAAGCACCCCATTACCGCTGGCAGCCAACCAATGACCCAGACTTGTAGCAACTCATTTTGTTTTAATCGACTCAAGTCTGACTACAGCCGAAGAACTGACTCAGTTGTTAAAAGAATGAATCGACTCTACTCTTGACTGAAGTGTTGTTTATGCAAATTAAATTGACTCGTATCTTGATTCAAGTGATGTTTTCAAAAATGGAATCGACTCTGACTCAAAAATATATTTCAGTCGACTCAATTTGACTCTCAAGTTGAGTTATTTCTTGATGTTGACCGAGGGAGTCGCATTTGATCAATTTCAAACTGGTTTCCTCAAAGGAGGGAATCATGTGCGCCCTCCCCCTTGACCATGTCCCTGTTGTAGCAGACTCATTTTTGTAGTTGTACTCAAGTCTGACTCACAGCCGAAGAACTGACTCGACTCTTGACGCAAGGGCTGTTTCAAACAAATTGAATCGACTCATGAGTCATGCACTCTTTCTCTTTTTTCTTCTTCCCCACTTTTTTTTGTTCTTTTGTATCCAAAAGATTTTGGCCGACTCATAAGACGACGCCACGACTCACCCTCTCAGTCTCGCTTACAAGTCTGCCAATGACCCGTCACAATGGCATGCCCACCCGGAGTGACCTTGTATGCCATGTGTCGGAGCGAGGGCTCGTTATCCGCGCGTGCGCCGTCACTGCCTGCAGACTCGCCGCCACCATTGTTCTGCCATCCGGCGGAGAGACTGCGCAATGCACAGCCTCGCTCCGTGCATCCACTGTCACGCCGCGTGTGACTTAGCTGTCTGCTGTGCTGCCCGGTTTGTGGATCAGGCAGCCGGAGACGGCGGAGACGAGGCGGCGTGGGAACTGAACCGAACTTCCGCAGGGCACGAGCAGTTGTGAACGAAATGAAGAAATACAAATATGGGTCATGGCACGTCAAAACATTTTTTTTCCCCGGATTTGACACCCGACCTTTTTTATTTCGATGGAAATGGGGTAGGGCAATCTTATGTGTAGCAAACGACTGTCACAATCGTATATCAGATCACTCGTTTTTGCGTTATTGCCTCGAGCTTTTTTGAGAAGTCACTAAGCAAGGCTTACTTTGATGAGCTGTAGCCTGTAACTCTACTCGTACTCTCTTGATTGCAGTTATCAAAAACTGCAAATTGTTATATTACAAAGATACGACAATTCTTTTGGCTATCTAATTTTTCTCTCAAAATTTTGATTTTGTGACGTCATAATTTTGTGATCTATTTTGGGGTCATTTTCGGTTATCCCTAGCGGCTAGCGTCTTGAAAGTCGAAAACATGTTAACGTCAAAACAATATTTTATCAATAAGCTTTCAGCAAAAAAATGGATGCGGTTATTTGTGTACATATTTTATTAATTATTTAGAATATTGTGATTGCATGACAATTGGGAGCAGATTCTGTTCCCTGCCCTTAATATACATCCCAGATGCTCAAAGATAGTCGGAACTCGGAAACGATTCGCCGTAGTTTTAACTACATTTTTTCAGGGGCGTAGGAAGGAGAACGAAATATTTGTGACAATTTGAGTGAATGCGTTTCGAGGTTTTAACCCCTAAAACTTGGATGACTTTAAAAAATGGCTTACAATAATGTCCAGAAGCATGTTTCCGATGATGCTGAACTTCGAACTGATTGCTCAATTACTCTTTGTTTGGCTCCATACATTTCCACAAATTATCCTCTGGGCAAGTCTCTCCGGACTGGCATGCATGCGTCGTGTCAGCCGCTCACTGAACTGCCTGAACGTCACCGCTGCGGCTGGGTAATGTACCGTAGACAACCTACCTATCTGCGCATGCGGAGAGGCCTGCGACACGTGACTGAGAATAAAACATGCACCGCCAGCTTTTGCGTGGCCGCACGCGAGAATTAGCTGTGCAGCCGGCCGCGCTGCGCGGCCTGCGTGGCTTACCGCGCGGGTGTTGGGTGCGTCGGTGGCGGCTGCGCGGCGCCTCGGTCCGCCGCCGGCAGCTGCTTGGTGTTCTAGTCAGCACGCGCGCGCCCGACCCCTCTGTCCCCCCTCTCCAGGCTGGGATCCTGTCGGGACTCCCTCGCGAACACGCGCGCCGGGCGGAGGGCGAGCTTCTAGCTCTTCTGTTTGGATACGGCAGAGCGCGCGCTGAAGCACCGACCACCCGTCGACCGCACTTAGTGGCTGCCGTAGACTGTCGACTGGCTACGTTTTCAAATATTTTTTAACATGCCAGAACGCTTGCCCTCGACCTGCAGAAAGAAACTCACATACGCGGCCGCAAAGTCAGTCTTTAAATGGACTCATGTGATCGCACATACATGGAGCCCAGAAACTGATATCGGATCTAAAAATATTTTACTGCAGAATCTGACAACGAACTAACGAATAACTGACTGGGACCAGATGTGTCGTCCGTGAAATTAGCGACTTATTTAACGACGGATTCAGATTTTCCTCAATACTCGGCTCCAGGTTAATTCTGGCGGCTCTATGTTAATTCTGGCTCTCTAATCACGAATATTACCTTCATTTTGCTGTTCAAGGTCATATTCAAGGTCTAAGGACAGGATACCGCATAACGTCCGGAATTTATGGCGGGGTCGTTTCCAAAGTGGTCTCAGATAATAGCTAGGGTCCATACTGAGGCCACCGTGTACCGATCCTCACCGTGACCTTGAACCTTGAAGGTCAAATTCGAGGTCATAGGACGGGGTACCGCATGTCCTGGACCCTGTCTATCATCTGAGACAACTTCGGAAAGAATCCAGCAATACATTGGGAACGTTATGGAGTACTCTTTCCTTTGATCTCGAATTTAACCTTCAAGGTTAAGGGTCACCGGTTAGGTCACGGTGACGGACGTTAGATATGGACCCTGTGTATCATCTGGGATCACCTTGGAAAGGATCCAGTCATAAATTCGGGACGTGATGCGGTACCCCGTCCTTTGACCTTGAACAGCAAAATGAAGGCCTTATTCGTGATCAGCGTGCCAGAATTGACCTAGGCCGAGGTTTAGGCCAAATCTGAATCCGTCGCTGAATAAGAAATACTTTACTGACGTCCGGATATGGCGAATTATGCAGCAGCAGATCTGTTGGCAGGGGACTCTTTACCTGACCCCTGTACTGTAACACCGACCTGAACCCGCCGGCGCGGCGCCAGGCCCGACTGAGCGCTGCACTTCTGCTCGCCGTGACATCACTGACGCTGCCCTGCTGCGGTGTCTGCCGTCTGGTCCACGACGACACGGCAGCACACGACAGCTCAATTGTCGCCAATCACCGAATCAAGCCGAAAACAGATACGGCCGGTACGCGTCCCATCTGACAGGTCAGTGAAACAGATACGGCCGGTACGCGTCCCATCTGACAGGGCAGTGAAACAGCTACGGCCGGGTACGCGTCCCATCTGACAGGGCAGTGAAACAGATACGGCCGGTACGCGTCCCATCTGACAAGGCAGTGAAACAGATACGGCCGGTACGCGTCCCATCTGACAAGGCAGTGAAACAGATGCAGCCGGGGTACTACCCGGGTTATTCACCAGACGTGTGCGGCTGCAGTGGGTTACCAGTAGGGCCGGTACTACCCCGGGATATCTGCCGGACGTGTGCTGTGTGCACCCAGTGGGTTACATACGACCGGTACACTGACAGTCGAGAACCTATGGACTTCAAGAAACCGATGGGTTCTTAAAAAGTGCCGTCATATTTGAATAGGGAAAACGAGAAGCCATATGGTTCTTGAAGAAGTCCGTAGGTTCTCACTGTCTACCGACAGTCGAGAACCTACGGACGTCTTCCAGAACGCTATGGCTTCTCATTTTCCCTATTCAAATATGACAGCACTTCTTAAGAACCCATCGGCGTCGACTGTCTGTCAGTGTACTACCCGGGGTATCCGCCGGACGTGTCCGTCCAGTGGAATATCAGCACGGCTTGTACTATCCGTTGTTTACATATACTCTGGTACTGCCCGGGGTATATGCCGGACGTGTTCGAGTCCAGTGGGTTGAATACGGCCGGCGACAGTCAGACGTGTACCGGTACCGAGTGCTGACTCTGGCGTCAGCCCGATATTGCATTGCTAGCACTCGGTACATAACAGGATCACACCATTTTAGTCAGCATGTTAGAAGCTATCGTGGCTTCAGTCACCGTCAGCGTTGTTTGCCGAACTCTGGCCAGCGGATATGGCAAATAGTATATCATTTATGGAGCTATTGCCAATGTTTTCAGGCAGGCAATGTTTTCGCCAACGCCGTGTTAGTGATTTGCGTCATCCCAACTACGCCGACACGTGAGAGGTCATCTGACACCCGACACACCAGGTACCGGACACTTGACACGACACATGTGTACCCGACACTTCAGACGTCACACTGGGCACTAACACTGACACCGGACACGACACACTGGGTACTCACACTGAACTGAACACTGGGCCATTCAGAGCGACTTATTACTCGCGAGTTCTGAAGCACCCGGAGCACCACCGACAACATACACAATCAGAGGCAGAGAGTAAAGCGTAACACATGAGTTTATTCCAGAAGCCAGTAGAAATGTCAGAAGACGATGACATGATAATGACAATGTGCTGCGGCGTGGCGTTGTCCCTTCATCAGCCGGCCTACGGCAGGAGCTGGGAGTCGTGACATCGCTACTCCACGCGGGGAGGGTACAGCAGGGGTCGGGGGCTATGATATTGCTTCGTTTGGGGAGGGGGCGTACAGCAGGAGTTGCGAGTTGTGACAACGCTCCATCGGGGGCACACAGCAGAAGTTGTGACGTCACTCCGGCGACTGTGGAGCTCAGCCCGGCAGTGCGATGATGAGGGGTTAGTCGCGGTCCAACACCGGCGTCTCTCCACGCAGCCACCAAGCCAGCAGCAGATACAAGACACCAGCAGCCAGCTGAAGTCAGCCAACAGAACACAGCGCGTCCAANGCCACGAGGCCTCTACTCTTTGCAGTGATCAGTCACTGACAGATATACAAATGTAGGTACTGTTATGTGGCTAATGCTATCAAAGAGTGGAAGTGGACTGCACTTTAGACTCACATCTTAGAAAGTCATCATAGTCATTGTCTTTAAGTCATCATAGTCTTCTTGTCATCATCATAGGCTTTGAATAAAACATTCTGCAATGCCAATTAAAGTCGGTCACAACCTGCCTGCATCGGGAAGTTAACTTATGAATATTATTTTTCAATGGTATGCAAGACCCATTCCAAGTCCCTTCCTGTGTGCAGAATATTGTACTAAATACAAAATAAGATTAAATCAGGCATGTTCAGGTTTGTTCATTAGTGTGAACTATGAAGAATCAAGGTCACTTAAATTTGTTGTTCAGCAGCCTTCCTTGTCAGTGGAGGGGTGAACTAATCTTAGATAACAGCCTGTCATTTGATGTCCACGTCAAAATGCCTACCTATATCATATACTGATCACTGCAAACATATTTAACCAAGCAGGAACATTCAACACAATCGCATTCATAACAATAGACATTTGTGACGAACATGTAACATAATGTAAGCAGAAATAAATGCTTGATCACATGATACCCATTCATTGATATTTAAAAAATCCTTGCACGGTTTGTTTACTTTTTTCCGTGATGTTTCCATTTTGATTTTTCTTTCTTTCTTAACCCTCGCCTTACAGGGACCATTTATCACCTTCATCGTACGGGGGGGGGGGTTGACAGGCCCCCCTTAACTTCCAAACCAAGCAACATAGAGCAACGCGGTAAAAAAACAGCATGTTGCCTGTCATGTGAGGAGTCTAACAGTATGCAATTTTGTATGTTTCATGTCAACGGCTTACCTTCTGCAGATCAAGTGAATTATCTAAAATCGACCACGTCCAAAAATAGTGATTTATTCCTGTCCGTCGTCATTATTAAAATAATAAAACAAAAATGGTGAGCGTCAAAGGTTGTTCGTTGAATTAGCCATCTGATCATATACCGATTTTTAGGTCTAGGTTAGCTAATGACAGCTAATGACAGGACACGTAAATCGTCACCATTGATGATAATTGCTATGGTCGGATTGCACTAGAAACCTCGACTCGATCACGTCCGGAATAGCGATCAGAAAATCTAAAACTTAGAAATTGATCAATGTAAATAAAAAGGCATGTTGCTAGACCAGTTTTGTCTCCGAAATACACAAAGGTATCTATTTGTTCGTATCTGGTCAAACAAAGTCCAAAAAAGTGAACTTTTCTGAACTTTGTTTCCTGAGTTTCTCCTTATTATTATTTGAAAAGTTGAGTTACCTTTGGTAGATAATAGATCTGGCACAAAAACTAATATTACTTTTGTGTGCTTGGCTTACATATTCAGATTTATTGAAGCTTTTACATTGTTTTCATGTAATCATGTTATTAATTTTGCACTTTCTTGCTGTGGTTACTTTGTGGTTTCATGCTGGATTGGCCTTAAATTTCAAATGTTTACTGTGATTTCAAATTGTGTGCGGTCCTGAAGCTGCAACAGCCAACATATGCAATATGTGTTTGTTGAGACATGTCCACATCAAAGCCCGGCCTGTACAGAAATAAGGGTCACTAAAAAGCACTTGAAAAGTACTCTTAAAAAGTACTTGAACATTACGCCACTAAAACGTCATTGTCTCCCCAAATACCTGAACAATTTTGATGAAAATTTGTCAGGATACGTATAATTGTTGTTAACTCAGCCACTAAAAATTTCAGCAAGATGTGTAAAAATTAATTCAGGAAAAACATCAGGGGGCTGTCAGCCCCCCGTAAGGCCAGGGTTGAAAAAGAATCTTGATCATATTCAGGGACGTAGCCAAGGAAAGGGCCAGGACAGGCAATGGGCACGAGGGCCCTGAGCAAAATAAATTCCCACTAGGTACAATGGGATTCTCTATGACGACCCGACCCTACCCCCATAGTGCTACAATGGGCACGAGGGCCCTGAGCAAACTAAATTCCCACTAGGTACAATGGGATTCTCTATGACGACCCGACCCTACCCCCATAGTGCTACCCACCTCCCCCCGGTCAGCAGCATATGGCTGAGGAGCAAAATTTGATTTTTCCCGACGTGCCTCTCCCTCCTTATTAAAATCCTGGATACGTGTCTGACGTGCACCACTAGAATAACATTGCCATGGTAGTGATACCACCAATCACCATTAGTGCCAAGCAATCAAGAAATACCGTCACCAAAAAAATACCGCAATGTGATAGACAACAACGTTCTGTTTTTTGCTGACGATACAATACTATTCAAATCATATAACGATGTAACGGGCGCAGAGGACTCGTTACAGAAGGACCTAGACATAATACATCAACTTGGAAGGGAGTGGCCCATTTGTTTCAATTCAGACAAAACAATCCAACAAACATTAAGTAACCGACGATATTTAGTCCCACCCAAACTTAAATTTGAAAATGCAAACGTTCCAGTCAACAACTCGCACAAACACTTCGGCATATCAATATCTGTGGACCTCAGATTCAAGAAACATGTTAAAAAATGATAAAGACGTGCCAACGCTGCCCTTAGTCAATTTATATCCAATTGCCAAAGTACTTGGACGAAACACACTCACCAACTGTATTTTGCACATACTTTCGACTATGTTGACTACGGAGACAATCTTATCATACGGACATATCACGATCAGACTCCTTAGACTAGAGCGCTTCCAGATGAGGGCTGCACGGTTAGTGACAAGGGCTCTTTTCAGAACTCCAAGCGAGATGCTCTTAAAAGACGTCGGATGGGAAAGATTGAAAACGCGTAGGAAGATGCGTCCGTTCGCGGCGGTGAAGGGGAGTACATATGTAGAGTGAATATAGATATGTGAATAGGAGATAGGAGAGGTGCCATGTTTTAGGTGTATATGCACCTTTGCACCAATCCTTCACGATATGTTGTATGTTTTTCAATTCGAAAGTGAAAAATAAATGATGATGATGACAAAACCGAGTCCAAGTTCATTGGTACAAAATTAATCATCTCGTTTTGATGTGAGGGACATTGCATTGCATTGATTGATCGTAGTTCCATATCAATATGTGCTCCGAGCTGCACCTCGTCTGCTACGTTTTTGTTCATTCAGTGACTATGTTAAAGTGACTAACAAGCGGCGTTTGTGGAGACACAGGTTCCAGTACTAAACAAGCAATTTCACAACCTAAAATTAAAATTTTCACGCCACTCCGCACATTGGTGACCATCGTCATAACAAAGCCATCGCCATCGTCTCCGGTTCGATGTAACGGTGAATTGAATGACTAGCATGTTTAGCTTCCTATTCTTTGTAAGGCCCACCGCCAATGTTTCTGGGTCAGACAAATAGTATCAGACAGTATCAGACAAAGCCGTAAAAATTTCGCGCCGCTTCGCGGCGCTATATAAGTACCGACTATAACATGAAAATCCACATTAAAAATGCTCCAAAGGATTAAATACAAGCATACAAATGACGTATATCTTTTTCGTTATTTCAGCCGATGCCCCACTAAAAAAATATCGGCGACGCATTTGGGTACAGCTGATGATTAACATAGTTTTGCTTAGTTGAAGGTAATGTCGGGAAAACAAAAACTGCAAGCTGACATTTTCAATATCCAAGGTCAAAAAGCTAAAAAAAAAGAAACATCATTGGAAACACGAGGTGTTACAAAATAAAGTGCCCAAATCCGGAAAAGAATTTTCGAAATTGGGGGTAGGTTAAGTCGCTAAAACGGTTTACCCATTCCCTAAAACGGCGGCTGGAAATTCCGCCCTTGGCCGCAATGAGGCCCATAAAGTTTGGGATACGGAAAGACATTGTGGGATGTAACTCAGCTACTCACACCCAGCCAAAATGCAGTCAGCTATCTCTTGTGATGTGACTGTGGAGAGGTGGAACCCTGCAACGACCTGGCAAAATATGCGCTTCGTGAGGTCACAATTTCTTGCCTCTTTAGCATCGGTCGTTAACGCTTCATTTTCCACACTGCAACGTAATGACTCACTCAATGACTCTCAATGACTCTCAGTTCTAACCCACTACAGTTGCCGCCCCAGTCTATCCAGTAACGTCTTCAGTTATATCCTGCTACAGTTGCCACGCCAGTCTATCCAGTAACGTCTTCAGTTATATCCTGCTACAGTTGCCGCCCCAGTCTATCCAGTAACGCCTTCAGTTATATCCCGCTACAGTTGCCGCCCCAGTCTATCCAGTAACGCCTACAGTTATATCCGCACACAGTTGCCGCCCCATCCTATCCAGTACGTCTTCCGTTAATACCGCAACAGTTGCCACCCCAGTCTATCCAGTACGTCCTTCAGTGATATCCTGCTACCTTCCACCCGCCAGGATCAGTAACGCTACGTTATATCCTGCTCAGTTTTGCCGCCAGTTCTATCCAGTAACGTCTTCAGTTAAATCCTGCTACAGTTGCCGCCCCAGTCTATCCAGTAACGTCTTCAGTTATATCCCGCTAACAGTTGCCGCCCCAGTCTATCCAGTAACGTCATTCAGTTATATCCTGCTACAGTTGCCGCCCCAGTCTATCCAGTAACGCCTACAGTTAAATCCCGCTACAGTTGTCGCCCAGTTATCAGTAAAACGCCTTCAGTTATATCCGCAACAGTTGCCGCCAGTCCTATCAGTATCGCCTCAGTTACTATCCCGAACAGTTGGNTCCCATCGTTCCAGTCGCAAAACGGTCGCCAGATGGCGCAGTGTCAGGCTGCCGCCTCACAGTCGATTTCACCAAGCTGAATCGATTCGTTAAAAGGCCGACCCACCCAGTCCGATCGCCGCAGGACGCGGTGGCAGCCATCCCGCCTGGCGCCACCTTCTTCACCAAGCTGGACAGCAAGGCCGGGTACCACCAGATCCCGATCAGAGAAGAGGATCAAGATCTGACGTGTTTCATTACACCGTGGGGCAGGTTCCGGTACAAAAGAGCACCGATGGGCATCGTCAGCTCTGGAGACGTCTACAACCAGCGCGGTGATGCTGCTCTGGGCGACATCCCCGACACGTGCAAGGTGGTGGATGACGTTGCTAGCGTACCGATTCCGACTACGCAGCCCATCTGAAGCACATTGCGACAAATCCTGCAGAGATTGTGACGACTGGGGATTCACCCTCCAACCCGGAACAATGCAGCTTCGCATGGAGAGCAGGTGGATTCTGCGGTTTCAACATCAGTTTCGGCCGGCTACACTCCGCTACGAATGAACAAGTAAAATCCGGCCATCAAATCATTCCCGAAAGCCCAGTAACGTGACTCTGAGAATCGTTTTCTCGGCCCTGGTTAATCAGCCGGGAGGTCCTTCTCTACAGAGGGTCGCTGCGGCCGGCCGAGCCGCTGCGTTCAGCTGCTGCGGCCGCGTAGCGCGTGCTATGGACGCCGGCCCAAGACCAGGCGTTCAGCGACGTGAAGATGGCGCTGCTGTCGCCGCCTGTGCTCGACTACTTCGATCCGCGGCGGCGAACGGTCCTGGAGACCGATGCAGCTCGCGTCGGTGGTCTCGGCTTCTGCCTCCGTCAGCAGGACGGCGCTGGACGGTGGCGCCTGATCCAGTGCGGATCTCGGTTTCTGTCAGAGACTGAATCACGCTACGCAGTGATCGAACTCGAGCTGCTTTCACTGGATAGTGAAGCATGGGGGCGTGCAAAAAGTGTAGTCTACCTCAGCGGGATTGCAGCAATTTCGAAGTGTATGACAGATCACCGGCCGCTGATCCCATTCTGAACACGAAGAGTATGGCCCGGAGATCGGAAACCCTTTCGTTGCAGCGTCTCGGGAGCGGCTGACACCATTCAACTTTGTCGCCACCTGGCGGCAGGGAAAGTTGCTCCCAGCGCACTGTCTCGTGCGCCTGTGGATGATCCAGCGCCCGAAGATGAGGAGCAGAACAAAGACGTCAGTCACCAGATTAGCCAGCATGGTTGTAGGCTCGTCAGTGACGCACCAGACGCTCGCCCCAGTCCGTTCAAAGACCGCGGACACTGTCAGAAGTTGCGAGTCTGCCGCCGATTAAAGACCCTGGAGGCTCAATCGCTTGAAAGACTTCTGATGGGCTTTCCAGAGCACCGGGAGCAGGTGGATCCGCTGCTGCGTCCGTACTGGGGTCTCAGAGATCGACTGGCGGTAGATGACGGCCTGGTGGTGTGCGGCCAGCGGTTGGTGATACCGCAGTGTCTCCGTCGAGCCACGCTCCCCAGAGACTCCACGCCAGCCACCAGGGGGATCGAACGGACCAAGCAGGGTGCACGACAAGCGGTATACTGCCTCGTAGTAGACCAGGACATCGCAACTTCATTGTTTCATGCAGCAAGTGCCTGCGCATTTGCCCAGTCAGCAAAAGAACCCATGTGGCGGAGAAGACGCCCCGGCGGGTGTTTGAGGCTGTTTCCGCCGGACTACTTCGCGTGGGCCGGTCGCACGTTTCTATGTTGTATGTTGACGCCTATCTGGCTGGCCGTTCGTTGTCACGAGTGCCCGGGAGGCGACTGCCCAGAGACCTCGCTGAGCGCCTCTGCGCGGCTGTTCGCTGCCACAGGTGTGCCGAAGCTTGCATAGAACTGACGGTGGACCGCAGTTTAGTGCACGACTCACCCGTGAGTTTCTACGCAGCGGTGGGGCGTGGAACACCAGGCTGTCACACCTCACTACCCACAGGTCAAACGGCACGCAGAGACGGCTGTGAAGGGCCGGCTAAAGCGACTCGTCAAGAAGAAGACGACAGCGGCGGGGACCTGGAACGGACGACTTCGCAGAGGGCCTACTGGAGCTGAGGAACACACCGCGAGCGGACGGCCGATCTCCAGCCCAGATATTGTACGGTCATCCGCTGCAGTCAGCCGTCCCGACTCACCACCGCGCGTTCGCTGAACGCTGGCAACAGGCCGCGGAAGCATGCGACGGCCTGAAGGCTGCCGAAGCTGCGGAGCGCTCCACAGAGCGTTTGACATGTCAGCACGCAGCATCGCCCGCTGCAGATCGGACAGCGCGTGTTCGATACAGACACGAGATCCGGGCCTGTGGGATCGCACTTGGCGTCGTCACCGGAGTCGGGAGGCCGACGGTACCGGGACTACCTCATCCGACTACCGAGCGGCCGCATCTGGTGGCGGAACCGGCGGTATCTGCGACCGCTGAGATCGCTGCTCACTGAAGGTGCACCGCCGCCGCCAGCCCGCTCGCAGCTCACATGCCGAAATCCTGAGCAAGGCTCGGGAGCTGCGACAGGTCAGCGGGCCGGCAATCCAGTGGCGCCATCTCAGTCTGTCAAGGCCGACACCCGTTGGCCCACCTAGCGCGACACCCGCACGGAGTCGTAACCGGCAGCCACGACGCGGCGCCGCCAGCGGCCGAAAGCCGGAAAGGCTACCGTTAACTGGTCCGAGCCGGTTTGTACCGTTATGTATATTATGTGTATGTTACTGCAAAGATAAACATATGTGTGGAGCAAAGTGTGTTTACGTTTATACTTTCAGAACACATTACGTGCGGTGAGTGTGCCTTCTGGCTCTTGTTACCCCACGTTGATCTCGGGTCCTTGAGGGGATGATGGTGTGTTACTCGTACAGGGAAAAATCCCTTCCTTAGTGGCCCGCTTTCCAGCCGTCGCTATGGCAGCTAGATGTTGATTAATACAATCAGTTACCAACGCGACTCCGCGTGTACAGAGCTCTCGCTGCGCCCCGCGGATCGGAACGGACCACAGAACATCACACCGACTGTGTGCCAGAGGCACAGTGCACCGCACAGAGCACTTGTGACCCAGAAACGAGACGGATCTAAAAAACATGTCCGACGTGGTCGAGCGCTCGCGGGTATTGAGAGGAGCTCGCCTCTAACCGGTTTTGAGGTCATCTTGGCGCGCACACGCGTCCTGGGTCAGTATCACAAACACTATATTACGATGACCAGTAGGGCGGGCGCTACGCTGGCAACCGATAAATGTGTTTAAGTGACGGTGTCCCCTAAACGACCATTTAAGTGATTTTGTGCAACTTGTTTTGGTTGTGGTGGCACGATCAAAGTGTATCCCCAGTTTCTTTGGACATGTTCGAAGATAAACAGCGGCGCAATTCAAAGCTGTAACGCACTACTTTTCAGGAAATAACCAAACTTAATTGGGCACCAAGTACATTCCTGAATGCTTCTCGAATTGAATATCGTTCTTGTTGAAGATACTGGGCGTGTGAGCATAGTTCTCGCTTCCAGAGCATATAGCGCGCATAGTTCTCGCTTCTAACTTTGATCATGCCTTTGTTTTACCGTGAGTGATTATTCCAAATGATTGCCTAGCACCGATTGGGTAACTCCGAAATTTGTCCACAAATCAACGTCAGGAAAAACAAGAAACAACAGCAGATTACGTTGTCCTCAGAAATTGCGCATGCACAATCGTGAGTGTTTTTCGTCACCCAATCTGACAAACTAGAGACATCAGCTGGTCTAACTTTCTGTTGACCTCTGAAACACGCGCCACCTATGTAACTTGATATCTTATCAATAAGTGAGTGATGTGAATATATATTGTTATCTTACCGCACGTAGTCCTGTCTGCCGGTAGCTCTCCCTCAGGGCAGGAGCAGGTTTCATCTTGGCATGTGACCTCGGCAGAGGTCAGGAAGCTGCATTCCTCGTCTGAGCTGCACCAGTCCCCCAGATAGGCTGCCAAACACCACACCAAAGTTTCCAGATCATTTATGTAGACAAGCTTAGCTTTGTCAAAAACAAATATGAACCAGGGGTGTGGCTTTATCAAAATGATTGTGGGTGCTCAAATAGTTGAGGTTCCCCTAAATGGCTAAGCAAAATGTTATTGAGTGGGGGCGGTACTAATAAATACCACACGGGGCCGATAAAAATAATTGATTATGACCGAGGACGTTGTTGGATTTTCCGCCCGATACCGAAGGTTGAGGGTGGAAAATCTTACAACGTCCGAGGTCCCAAATAAATTATATCGGCCTAAGTGTGGTATTTATTTTATCATATGTCTACCTTCGTTTTGAAAACTGCGTACAAATAGTTTGGTAAAATGTAAATACCCGGTGGGCCGAAAGCTTTGACCAATTGACTTAGCATTGATTTTCTGAGAGCAGAAAACCTTTTACCACACGCTCACGCTAATGCTAAAAGCTTACTGAGACATATGATAAATTGCTAACTGCTAGCATGTAATACATAAACAAGTCATATCGCCTAATACATAATTATACTTTGCTATGACCGCTCTGAGTGCTCTACTCTGAAAGGGCTCTGAATTACCTGCTGGTAGGCTCAATTTACTTATCAAAATGACGTGGAGGAAGGCATGCACAGTAAGTGGCTCTGTGCTGTATTGAATACATTATATTACGAGCATTGGTGTTCGCTGCATTCAGAGATCCCGTAATTCACCTTAGGTAATGGCTGGTCATCACACGTGACATGTGGACGCGCTCTTGTCATGTATGTACCACGACAGAGTCTCTATACATTAAGGGCTCAGCGGAGTGCATGTAATGAGCAATACTACATTGAAATATAATGAAGCTCTCGAAATGAGGGTTCCATGATGGGCTTCAAAAGTAAAGCTGACTATATCAGATTGCTCAGCTCGCAAGCCTTGGTTGCGACCATGCGTCTTTATAATGATGATGATGGCAATAATTTCAGAGATCGCAACAGCAGGGTTTGTCGTCCATACGTCTTATTGATGAGTCCAGCTGTGGTGGTTTTATCAAAGTGATTGTGGGCGCTCAAATAGTTGAGGTGCCCCAATATGGCTACATAAAGTCGATGAGCGTGGGGGTATATGATGATTAGTGATTTGGTCGCAAGAATCATAGAGATCATATATACATAGAGATGCCATGCACTTAAATCTGCGGCAATTCAGTGGTCTTTTTTAACCCGCGCCGGGCCGGGGGGGGGGTATTTAGACACCCCCCTCAGGTTTTTCCTGGATATCGGGAAAACGGCGGCGCGTAGCGCCGCCAAATTGTCAGTACCTGTTTGATCATCTTTTGTACAGCTTTCAAAAAGTTTGGACAATTAGGTCATGTCAGGTCAGTTCACCAGGCATAGGTCAAGTGACCCCACCTTCCGAAAAAGTTGGCTGGGTTCCACCAAAGCCATAGTTTTTTAGCGATTGGTTTTCGTACTTACAGGGTTTCATAGAGCATGGACTATCTAAAGTTTGCATATCTCGGATGGTTGATATCGTGACCTAAGTCAGGTCAATTTTGGCTGACCTCCCCATTAAAGTGAATGGGAAAATAAACAGATGTTTCTTATTCTGAAAGTATGCATTGGATCAGGGCTGATTATTTCCAGAATCAATGTTATTGAGCTTCAATTCTGAATTACCTAGGTGCGATTGGTTTCTAAGAGATCTCTACAAGGTCATCTGAGGTCATCTGAGGTCATCAGCAAGATGTTGCTTAACAACTTCATGGATAGAATGAGATAGAGACGGCGGATGACATCACTGTATTGTATCTCTGTCCGCGTCGCCCAATATGCAACATGAACCTATATGGGTCACCAAATTGACCTTGACCTGAGGGTTTCAATTTTGAAGTTGGACCTTTACAAGAGGGGTCATCATGTATATGTTTCAAAGCGGCTGCTTGACAGAGGAACACGATAGGGTTAAAATTATTTATGTGTCGGTTTTTAGTAAAAATGTTATTCAGGAAAACATATTTTTACCAAAAACTGCATTTTTGACATTGATGACTCTGGACTAAACTATTGATTCTGAACTCAAATGTTGACCGACCTGGTTGGCGATTGAAAATTTGAAATAGCTAATCTAATGGCCTTCACACTGCCTGTATTTATCCTAGCTATTCATAGTTTCCGAGATATTTGGGGATTCTCGGAGCTATGTCCTAATCTGGAAAATTTCACCTGGATGACCTCTGGGACTCTAATATTGACCTGATAAAATTTTCAAAAGGAAATAGTTTCGAAATCCCTTTTGACCGAGCTCTCGA
This sequence comes from Semibalanus balanoides, assembly GCA_014673585.1. NCBI lineage: Eukaryota > Metazoa > Arthropoda > Thecostraca > Balanomorpha > Balanidae > Semibalanus > Semibalanus balanoides. The sequence goes on from VOPJ01001274.1 coordinate 35,018, forward strand.
ACGGTGTTTGGTTTATGTCTAGGTCCCATAGGAGCGAGTTAGAAGGGGGTGTCGAACCCCCCCTCCCCCGGGCCCGGAGGGAAAGGTGGCGCCGAGCCACCGGCCCGCGCGGGTTAAGCAACAAAGTTTCTCCCACAGATTCCCTAAAACAGGCGTGCGCCGATGTCAATAACATCTTTATCTGAGAAGATGTATTTTTTTTGATAATTTTGGTTTCCATTAATATGTGCCTGACAAAACTGTCATCAACATGAAAGACAGTGACTTGGCTAAGCACGGACATCGGGAAGTGTTCACAAAATTGCTTAAAAAGGACCACTTGAATTGCCACGAAGTCAAGTGCTTCAGCATATATCAGGTTGAAATTTCGAGCCTTTTCTTTAGGAGTGACATGATTTTGATCAGTGTATCAATGGAATATGTTGTGTTTATTATGTTGGATGATATATGGAGTGTGTATTGGGTTATGTATGTTCGCGATGTTGTTGTAGCCGCAAATGTTTGGCTTCTGTATATTATCTTCAAATTTTAAGTTCCTGAGTGTATTTGTCCACGTTTCCGATGGTCCCACTTATTCTTTCTTGGTTTGTTTTTCTGATGTGTAATAATCCTCAGATCTGAAGAAGTGCCGCGCACGCCGAAATATTATATAATTATTAATTCGGTTTTTTTCTTCTCTAATTAATGAGCATCAGGCTAATTTTAATCACACTTAACATGCTTCAGCATAGGCATGGCATCTCTATGTATATATGATCTCTATGGTAAGAATGCCCATTTTCGTGGTGTGTATTAAATGATTATTAAATTAAATGAGAAAAATATATATTTTCTACCAAAAAATAATTCGTTCAATTGCTTACAAGAATTAACGAGTTTCTTTATGAAAAGTGTCCTGACAAAGTTTTGAAAAATAATTAAATTACAAATAATCATATTTTTGCACATTGCTGAATTTTCCGATTTAGCCCGCAAAGAGTCCGAATGCATGTTTCTCGGAATCTCAATTTTTCTTACCGATACTAATTGGAATTTGTTTGTATTTTTCAAAATTATCATGTTTTATTGATTCTGAAGACGTATGACACTGAAAATTGCGGTCAAAGTGGTGTCTTTCGTACAGAGCCAGTGAACTGACAGCATGTTGCAGCCCTGCTTATATTTGACCCACGATATCCCCTTTCATTTGCCGCATAACTGCACAGTACACCTTGCTGGGCCGGAGCAAGCACAAGCTTCCTTACTTAACACAAATTCAGATCAATTAAGCAATAGTAATAGAGTCGGGGGCTATACTACCGGACGTCGCCGCCTTAGTTACGAGTAAAGCCCTAAAATACACCTAAAAATCGATACAAAATACACATTTAGTAACTACAGATACTTTCCCCAGGACATTTTGCACTATAACTAATTATAACTTTAATAATTAATATTTCACCGCTTCGTTGCGTCGCCCGTCGCCAAACTTTTTTAAAGGAAGTGTGGCTACTCTTTTGGAGTGACAAATATATTTTTACTTCAGTAAGAAGCTATTGGTTTGATTATTGGATGCGATCAAACTCACGTCTTGGGCCCCTTTAGTTGAATTTTGTGCTTATATTCTGTTTTGCATATTGTTTTGTTTCAAAATCCATAAGCGATCGCCACTATAAATAGAGAAAAGAAGATGTTATCTAGAATGGTTTCAAAGACAATGGACAACCCAATACAAACAATGTAAAATAGTCATCGAAGCTTTGTTCGGCAGCTGCTATCAGCGCACACGAGCTGTTTTTTATTGTCAGCGTTAAAAATATATGCTAGCGTTGTAATACGTGTAAGGGCAATGCTTCTAGTAGCGAAAGCTCTCTGGCAAATATCGATAATTTTGTGTTGCCAACATGATTTTGGCCAATTTGGAATATCTCAGCAACTAGAGTGAATCTGGAGAAATGAAGCACATGGCTAAATAATAAAAATATATTCTATAGACCAGTGTCAACAACTCCGCATGACCAATGTGAGAAGGCACACCCCCTTCCAGTAACAGCAATTTGTACGTAGTACTCGGTCGGCATACATATACAGGGTGTCCGCGTCAAAAGTGTACTCAGATTTAACCTCATATGTATTATATTAAACATCATATTGTCAAATATGTGGTATCAACGTATTGCCAATGAAATGGCAAAATATTTATTCTACAACACAGGTAACTTCATCCCTCAGCACTCCTTCTGTAGCGTCTAGATGATATGCTCTATGTGAGACCCTTTGCGCCGGTTCACCGCGGGGAGACGGACTGTCTGCAGGTGCGTGATGGCCTTGTTGACCATGTGATCAGGAAGGCGGCAGAGTTTCCTGACAATGGCGTCCTTCAGCTCACTGGTCTTCTTAGTGTTGTCCGTGTAGACACGGGCCTTGAGGTAGCCCCACAAGAAGAAATCTAGGGGCTGAGGTCGGGTGAGTGAGGAGTCCACTGGGTCACGCCTTTCAAGGTGGTGTGGTGGTTTGGGGAGTATTCTTTCAGTCATTCCAGCGACTTTTTTGGCGGTATGGGGCGCTGCCCCATCCTGTTGTAGCCATTCTTTACGGCGACGGATGCCACATGTTTGGCCGAGCTCCTCCCAGAACGGCTCTAGCGCATCTGTGAATAGCGCTCCTTGGTGATGGTCACGGCCTCCCCTGCACTCGTCCTTGAAAAATAAGGGACTAATATGCCCCTTATCACCGTCTCATTGCCACCTAAACCGTTACATTTTGGCTTTGAAGTGGCTGGTCGGCACTTCATCTGGGCGTTGAGAACCCCAGTTGCTCGCATTGCGGGAGTTTACTTGCCCAACTAAACAAAAAGTGGGCCTCATCGCGAGAACCAGAGATTCTCAAACCAACGCCTGGGTATCCCTCAAACCAATCTTGCCATCTCCATCCCGTAGCCAGTGGGAGAGCTCCGGTCTTCTGACCTATCTCAGTAGTGGCAGGCCTGGGTTCGAGTCGCTTTCGGCGCTCGCATTTGCTCCTGACTGGGATGGCCGGCCGGCCGGTGTTCAGCGGTCGCACCTCAAGGCCAGGTTTGACGTCAGCAGCGGGCGACCGTGTCCAGGTATGTCGGGACGTACAACTTTCGTCTCTTAAATTATGCCGTCCTAAACAGAATTGCGCGATCGGGGTGGTGAGGTCAGGACCAGCGAACAAGCTCTGCTTAGCGCGGGTTCTGACCCCGGAAAGCCATCCCTACAAAGCATTCGGACTAAATGTATAAAAAAACATCTCTTTATATGAGATGGCTTTAGTTCGTGATGAATCTGCGTTCAATATTGGTGCAGTTGAAGGTCCCGTTTTATAATAGTGTGCATCGCGGTTCTGCAGAGGCCGAGGCCGAGGCTTCGACGTCGTAATTTTTTTTCGGGCTCTGGACAACTGAAGCTTCCTCATCATAAATTACATTCTCGGTCCCCACCAAAGGGCTGCTCCCGCCTTGTTTCTCTTCGAAACTAACCTTGTTTTCTAAATTTGTCTAACCACTTCTTCACACACATATTTTTCCGGAAGCCAATTCTACCCTACGATGGTCTAAATTGAAGCTTTTTCAGACAGCAAGTCGCTGTGTTTTTTCGTAGGATTTCGTTGAAATTTATGCCTATACGCAGAAACTCTTTTCTATATATTGTCCACATCACTACTCAAGTGGATTTGATGATTTTCATGCATGCCATGTTGTTGTGTTTCAACATGTGCAAGTTTCAAAAATGTAGCACGTGCGGAATACAAATTGCGAGCTAAAAACATGAGTACACTTTTGACGCGGACACCCGGTAGTTATCCGCTTATAGCCTTTATTCAAGGGGGACGTTGGGAAACCGGGGTTTTCGGGTGGGGGGAAGTTGAGAAAAAGGGTTATTAGGTGAGGATGAAGACATTCAATTGAACTGTGCATTAAAAAAAGACATTCGAACATCGCTACTAAATTGAGGCTGCGGTATTATTAATTAGAGCTGCGGTATTATTACGCATTTTGTAAATCTCCATCCTATTCGTAAACCACGCCCGAGCTAATGCTGACACGCAAATACCTAACCACATTGGGATGTTTTGAAATGCCGCTGGAGGCTGCGCCACATAAACTCCATCCAGCCAGCGTAACTGGGCTTGCCCACGATCGGTACTGACATAAAGCTGCAGCTCTAATTCATAGTTCAAACGCGCAGTCAGGGACGCGCACTAATGGCGGCGGGAGAGATTATAGCGCTCCTGAGCGGCTCCCACTCCGGGAAGAAATTGTAAGGTAATTGTGTAGAATAGTGTCTAGAAACATGTCCTAGGAGTTAACTTAGTGAAGGAAACAGTTAAGTTTTGAAACATCTAAAAACGCTAGGCGACGTTTGTTTGATTGATCAAGTCGAGAATGGTGGCTGCGTTTCGCTTCGATCTCACACAGACCCCGATCTGATCTTACCCTGTTCCTGCCCTGATCTTACCGAGTCGCTGCCATGATCCTGCATTGTTCCTGCTCTGATCCTACATTGTTCCTGCCCTGATCCTACATTGTTCCTGCCCTGATCCTACATTGTTCCTGCCCTGATGCTACATTGTTCCTGCCCTGATGCTACATTGTTCCTGCCCTGATCCTGCATTGTTCCTGATCTGATCCTACATTGTTCCTGCCCTGATCCTATACATTGTGTCTGCACTGATCCTACATTGTTCCTGCCCTGATCCTACATTGTTCCTGCCCTGATCCTGCATTGTTCCTGCCCTGATCCTGCATTGTTATTGCCCTGATCTTGCTCACTTCCGTCACTGATCTTGCTCAGTTCTGAAACTGATCTTGCTCAGTTCCTGCATTGTTGTTACCATGTCCCTGCTCTGATATCACTCAGTCCTCACCCTGATCTTACTTAGCCCATGCACCGATACTTAGCCCTTAGCCCCAGCCCCAGTCCTTGCCTTGATTTCACCCATTCTCTGCTCCGATCTTACCCAGTGCCTGCCGGTAGCGAACACCGGTGCTGGAGGGTCGTCGTCNTTGCCTAGTTCGTCGGCGAGCTCGTGGAGTTTGGGCTTCAGGCTCTGAATGTTGAGGTGGGCGATGAGCAGCCCTGTAGTCGCCCCTGCCGGCTGGTCGCCTGTCCAGCGCCGCCCCCTGCTCCCCCGGCGGCGGGCGCTGGGCGCGCGCCTGCCGCGCCGGGTTCGCCGGGGAGGGGCATCCACGGCCGGCGCCGGTTGACCGAGCGGGTCACGTGACCCCGCGACCGGGCATGGTTGGGGCGGGGCCGGGCCACGCTCAAGGCCGCCCGGGTTTCCGAAACCGCGCGCGCGGTGCCAGGGAGGGCGAACGGCAGGCGTGGCGACCTGCACCACGGCCTGCAACACGAACAGGAGCACCAGAAGCCGCAGCAGGTCTCGGATGACTGGTGGGTGGTCGCAGAAACGGCATCTCGGAGGTGGCGAGGAACCACGGCAGCAGCGGTGGAAGGTGATACGACACCGCGCTAACTGGCACAGCGTGAGAGACGCTCAGTCTTCTGGCTCTGAGCCGGACAGACCAATCATTTCCCACGGAAACTCCTCAGGTCAGCAAAAACCACCTTAGGTCCCTGACTGGTCCAACACAATCACCAAACTTGAACTTGAACTGCACCAGCAGACACTCATGCAGACACCACAGGAATGGACACCGCAGTGGTAGGTGGGGCGGGCGAGGAGCGCCGGCGCCGCGTCCGACCGGGGGAGCGGCGCACAGACGAATGACAGTGTGTCGTGTACAGTGTGTCCTTGTGACTGTCGTGTACAGTGTGTCCTTGTGACTGTCGCGTACAGTGTGTCCTTGTGACTGTCGTGTACAGTGTGTCCTTGTGACTGTCGTGTACAGTGTGTCCTTGTGACTGTCGTGTACAGTGCTGTCCCTTGGTGACTGTCGTGTACGTGTGTCCTTGTGACTGTCGTGTACCCTACAGTGCTGTGCCTTGTGACTGGTCGTGTGAACAGTGTTGTCCTGCTTCGGTGACTGTCGTGTACACGTGTGATCTTGTAATTGTCGTGTATAGTGGTATCCTTGTGAGTGTCGTGTAAATAGTGTGTCCTTGGTGAACTGTCGTGTCCTACAGTGTGTCCTTGTACTTGGTCGTGTACAGTGTGTCCTTGTACTGTCGTTGTACAGTGTGTCATATGGGTGCCCTGTCGTGTAACGTATTGCCCCTTGGTGACTGTCGGTGTACAGTGGTGTCCTTGTGACCTGGTCGTGTACCCTACAGTGTGTTCTTGTGACGATGTCCGTGTATAGTTTATCCTTGTGACTGTCTGTACCTACAGTTGTGTTCTTGGTGACACTGTCGGTGTATAGTGTATCCTTTGTGACCTGTCGTGTACCTACAGTGGTGTCCTTGTGACTGTCGTGTACAGTGTGTCCTTGTGACTGTCGTGTACAGTGTGTCCTTGTGACTGTCGTGTACAGTGTGCCCTTGTGACTGTCGTGTACAGTGTGTCCTTGTGACTGTCGTGTATAGTGTATCCTTGTGACTGTCGTGTACCTACAGTGTGTTCTTGTGACTGTCGTGTACAGTGTATCCTTGTGACTGTCGTGTACAGTGTGTCCTTGTGACTGCCGTGTACCTACAGTGTGTTCTTGTGACTGTCGTGTACAGTGTGTCCTTGTGACTGTTGTGTACAGTGTTTCCTTGTGACTGTCGTGTGCAGTGTGTGTGTCCTTGTGAAAAATATATTCAGGTTTATCAATAATTTGTGTTTACAACATCACTCAGTAAATACTTGTATATCCTTGTATGTATTGACAAGAAAATAACAGAACACGACCTCGTATAACGGTGACAGCAGGGGCGTCGTCACGGATTTTTACTGAGGAGACGCATTCACAGTCGCGTCAAAAACAAAAGTTGTTGACCGGGTTGAGGGATAGCAGGCCGCTAGCGAGAAGCTGCTGACCAGGGGAGGGTAGGGGGAGGGGTAGAGGGGGAGGGTAGGGAGGGGGTAGAGCAGAGCCGCTAGTCGAGACCATCCACTGCTGTACGTCCGGCAGTTTTGGGGAGGGGAAATTGCGATTTCAGGATCTTGGGGGTAGGGGCATGTCCTTGACATTTGTATGGCCCCTTGGCCACCCTGGATACGCCCCCGAAAGGAGAACTTATTTTTACGAGCGTTTGTTCCTGGATATTTATTATCGTTAATCTTCTTTGCTATCGCCCAGCAAGATAGTAGCTACCGCTTTATTATATATTTTCAAAAGCGTACTTGCCATGAACTGTAGAGTTTCTTCAACAGCAATAAGTGTTAACTAAATCTCGTAGTGCCAAAAAGATTATTTAGAAAAGCGAACACAAGATGAGAAGCTTTCGGTATGTCTCTGGACTGCCACGCGGCGGCCCCGGGTTCGGTTCCCGGTGGTGCCGATTCCGGGGATCCCGGATCAAATCCCTAGGCTCCGAGAGGAGGGAATCCTCTGGTGGAGTGAGCCCCAGGCCCCTCCCCCTCACCGGCACCATAATCCCCTGGGAAATGGCACAAGGCCGACCCATAAGAAATCGGCTTGCGCCTCCATCAGCAATTATGATAGCTGATGTTGGCTAGAGCTTTTTTAACTTTTCTAAAAAGTTGTTCGATCAACTTCGCCCCCTGTGATTCCCGTTCTCTGATGGAAATTATCCATGGGGACGAAGTTTGGTGAGTTTCGGACGGCAATCTTAAAGGGACACTGCCACCTTAACATTATATTTGAGTTCAGATAGCCATTTTCAGTGCTAGGCATTGCAATTATGTATAGTATAAGTTAAAAAAAAAACGCCGAGGTCGAATCACAAATAAATTTGAGTTTGATTTTGACATCTGTAAAATCCCCAGTCCCCAGTGTATTTGAACACTGGGGACATCCACCCTGAGCCGATGTCGTCGTCACTCTTTACTAAATGTTGATGATAGTCGACTTGTTTTACATTTGGCTATACATAAGCCATACACTAGTCATACATATGGCAGCGTGAAGGTTTTCTTTATTTCCCCAAATTCCTTCATATGACGTCATCAGCCCTAACTATTATTAACTTATTTTTTAACTTTATTTAACAAAATTAACTTGTTTTGTTATGAAATTGACCACTTTTTGTGAGAAACAAAGGTCATAATCGTGTTCAGCAGCAATTACTTCATATTTTGCACCACAAACGGCGTACATTTGATAACTTTTTTGAAGGTGGCAGTGTCCCTTTAATCTCCGAGCAGCGGATGAAGTTATCGCCTCAAAGTCCCGTTTGAGCACCGGTCCGCCATATATCTGATAGTAGAGCATGGCGTTGACTATTCGCTTTAGCGTTTTTAATTGAGCTAGGAAGACGAAGCAAGATGCATTACATTGCCTAACTTCTGTGCCTTCGTCTCCTGTCGATTTGTCTGGCAACACTTTGCCGTGACGTCACCATTTATACAGCGAGCCGGCCTTGGCATGGTGGACTATGGGAAATAGGTGATATTTGTGTCGCAATTTCAAACATTTCAAAAATAGTTCGTTCAGTACATAACTGTAGTGTTAAAGGGACACTGCCACCTTCCAAAAAGTTATCAAATGTACGCTGTTTGTGGTGCAAAATATGAAGTAATTGCTGCTGAACACGATTATGACATTCGTTTCTCACAAACATGGCTCAATGTCATGAAAAATGCGATTTAATATTTGGGCTGATGACGTCATATGAATGAATTTTTGGGAGATAAAAAAAAATCACGCTTCCATAAGTATGACTAGTGCATGGCTAATGTATGGCCAAAGGTAAACAAGTCGACTGCAATAAACATTTAGCAAAGAGAGACTATAACGACATCGGCTCAGGGTCCCCATTCACATACATTGGGGACTGGGGATGTTACAGATGTCAAAACCAAAATCGAATTTCTCTGTGATTCGACCTCAGTGGTTATTTTAACTTATACCATACATAATTGCAATGCCAAGCACGCAAAATGGCTATCTCAACTCAAATATAATGTTAAGGTGGCAGTGTCCCTTTAAAGACCCTCCCTATTTATATCTGGGGTCTTTTTTTGACAAATCAAGACATTAAAAAAAATGATCTGGAACGCTGCATGTCTTCCAACGAGGATCATTTTCAGCTTATTTGACGGTAAAAAGCGACACAGTTTGCCTAGTAGCAAGAAAAAGTCCAAGCAGATCAAGAATGATTTCACAATCCCGCCAAACCCAGTGGTACACTTAAATACCAAGTTGGTGACTCCTTAATATAACAGAGGATATAGAGAGACAGAGAATCAATCCTTGTAAAGAGCAAGGGCGGAGTAGGGGGGGGGCAAAGGGGACATGGCTGCCACCCCCAACGCACCCAAAAATCGGCCGCAAAATTTGACACATTTTCCATCAGTGTTGTCGTAAAACTAAGCAACTTTTTACTAGAGAAAGTTTGTTTTTAAATCAAGTTATTGATGCATTAAGCAAGCCAAATCCGATGAGTTTTCCCGAATTATTGCGATAATTTTTTTTGGGATTTGGGCCACCCCCCCAAAACTGTACAAAATCCACTTTTCCCTGGATCCGCATGTTAGTAAGAGTTCCTTTATGAGTCACCAACTTGGTATTGAAATGTGGACCAATGGGCGTATTTAGGGGGTCACCGCACCATGCCCCCCCCCCTTGGGCGCCGAATGCGCCCTCATGGACCGAAGGCGCCCTGATGCACCGAAGGAGGCTTCGGTTCATGTAATGCGCCTCACATTCAGCGAAGGGCACCGAAGGCACCCATCGTTGGATGTGAGGCGCGCTCCGGCTGAATATGAAGTGCGTTTCACTGAATGTAAGACGCGCTCCGGTACACCTGAAGGCGCCCTCCCACATACCTTCAAAGTACCCTCCCAAATGCTTCCATAGGCGCCCTCCCACATAGCTCCAAAGACGACGTCAAATACACCACTCACGCTTTCCCACATGCTCTCAAAGTCGCCCTTTGATAAAGTTCTGAAGGCGCCCTCAAACATACCTTCAAAAGCGCCCTCCCATACACATCCCAGATGGGTGGCATCCATCATACAAATATGGAAAGTTGCCCGTATCTACATACCTCCCAAGCGCCCCATGCACCTTTGAAAAACGCTCTCCCAAAATTATACACATCTGCAGGCTCCAAAAGGCAGTCCCTCAGATAGCGTCTCCATGTACACCACTCCACATACCTTCAAAAGGCATCTCGAATACCTTTCGAGTGTTCTCCGAGCAGTATACGAGAGCGGTAGTGAGCCCTCCGATGACATCTCTAGACGCCTTCCCACATACCTCAAAGGCCCACCGATACGATTCACCTCTGAGAAGGCGCCTTCTCACATCGCCGCAAAGAGCACCCTCAGAATACATATATACGAGGTCCCGAGGGCGCCCTCCCTACATACCTTATAAAGGAGGTCATTCGCTGAGATGTGAGGGCGCCGGGGGCGCCTCTGGTCTAAACAGAGGGTGTCTTCTTCGAGCTATTTTGTGAAGAGGGGCCCTCGAGATGTATCGTAGGGTGCCTTCGGAGATATTTGGGAGGGCGCCTTCAGAGGTATGTACATCGGACTCGGAGGGCCTCTTTGAAGGCATGGGGAGGGTGAGTTTTAAAAGTTGTATCGGATGTTACCCTCGGAGCTATGTGGGATGACACGCACAAAGTGGCGCTCGTAAGCTCTCAATGAGAGGTATATTAACACTTAAAAGCTTCAAATTGAGGTCACATAAAAGGTCACGGTCAGGTCAAAGGTCTAAAACTATATATTTCAGTGCATGGGCCATACTTTCCACCTAACGCTTTCGAGTGCAACCATAATCATCAAAAGAGCTCTCAAAGGTTTAAATACACATCGTGAGCTGAAGTGATATTGATGGCAAAGGTCAAGGTCAGGTCACAAAAGGTAAGGATGCTATTATGCGCTATTATGCGCAAAGTAACTTAAATGAAATGTTCACTAGACAACTTTACCGCATTCGCACAATAGCATGCAGGGACATAGCTTCTCCAGAATAGTTGGGGGGGGGGGGGGGGCTGAGCAGAGAACAATCGCTTTATGCACCATCAAAACCCACAAAAGTACAAATTTCTCCCCGGATTGGACTCACTTCCTCGTCCAAGTTTGAGGGGGCTGAAGCCAGGTGGGGGGCTGAAGGTCCCTCAATTGAATAGCGCTCAAAACACACCGAACACACACCGAAACACAAAACACACCACCGATGTGGTTACCACATGTGTAGCCCACAATTCGTAATTCGAAGGCGAACAAAAATCAAACGGGGAATCGACCCCGTTCCCCCGTGTATCAGCCCGGGATGCTCACCACTGCACTATTCAAGAGATAAACTACGCGGGCTCCAATAGGCATGTGTCTGCACATGAAATTGGCACGGAACCAATGTGGATTTGGGGAGGTTAGAAGGCGGTGTGCTAGTCCATATGGTAACCATGCAGGCCCTCTGCATGATTATCATGTGTTTACCATATGTCTGTATTATGTGGGAGGAATTAGGAAACTACACCCCTGATAGCATGGCTTGGTAGTTGATCCACGTCAAATAATGTGTAGCGCCGTCATTTTCGAGCACCAATAGGAGGCCAGAGATCTGGATGACGTCGTTCTAAACCAATAGGAGGCAAGAGCTCTGTATAGTGGAAGACTTGGGGATCTTGCTGCCGGGGCGCGGCCAGGATTTTGCGACGGGGGGGGGGAGGCACACCGAAGTGAGCCCCCTAGCATTGGCTGAGCCTCCAAAAATACGTAATTTTTTAGTTTAACTCATTTTGTTTTACTCTGCATTGATTTTGACGTGCAGAGTGAAAACAAACATTGTTTTATCCCGCACACTGCAGGGGGGGTTGATTTCCGCCCCCTCAGGTTTTTCAGGAGTAGCGGAAAAACGGCGGCGCGCAGTGCCGCCAAATTTCGTACACATGTTTGGGCATCAATTACCCACAACTTTGGAAAGCTTTGACTTGAGGTCATCTCAGGTCAGGTCACAAAGTCATGTCAAGTGACCTCACCTTCAAAAAATGTTTTGCGCGTTCGTGCCAAAAGCACAGTCTTTTTCGAAAGTTTTGAAACTCGCGAGGATTTAATAAGAATATCATACTACAATTCTTATATCTCGATTTTTCGTATACGGTGACCAAAGGTCAGGTCACTTTTCCTGACATCCCCATTATAAGTGAATGGAAAATAACAAAATGTTTCCTTTCAAGAAAATAGCCAATTTGGATTTAGGATAATTCTTTCAGAATCATGCTATTTTAGCTCATTCTAATGATCAAGGTGCAATTATTGTCTTAGTGATTTTTACAAGGGGAGTGGGTGGACCGGGGGACGGTTGTTGCGGGGTCGGGGGAGATGGGTGGGGGCGCGCGGGTGCGAGGTTAAGTATAGGGGTGCATGGGCTGGGGGAGGGGGGGGGGGCGAGGGGTACGTGTATAGAATGCGGTAAGTGGGAGGGGGGGGGTAGGACGGCGTCAACCAAAATTCTTCTGAGGTCATCTGAGGTCAATCAGCAATGATTTGCTAATAACTATTGATAGAAAAGAGATAGAGACGAATTAGTTGACCACCAAATGGTGTTCGTCTGTCTGGCCGCGTTGCCCATATGCAACAACCTACCTGGGTCACCAATTAACCCTTGACCTTAGGTCAAATTTTGAAGTTGACCTTACCTGGTCACCGTATATATGTTTCAAAGCGCATCAATGAGACAAACTCGATGGCGTCAAAATATTTTTCCTATCTTTCTTAGGTGACACGATATTCACGAAAAACTGTTTTGCTTAAAACAGTATTTTTGACCTTTCATGACTTCTGGAGCCTAAAATATTGATCTTAGATCAATTTTGATGACATACGTGCGATTTCAAATTTCAATCGCTATCGATTGGCTCTCAAATCGTTTGCTCCTAGCTATCATAGTTTCCGAGATAATCGGGGGTTTCTGGAAAAGAGTCCTAAAACCGGAAAATCTGACTTTGGTGCCACTGGTGCCCCTCAATTGTGACCTGGATCCAAGAAAAGACTGAATCCTTTCGATAGAGCTTGCCCTAGAGCTATTAATGCCGTTTTTCGCTTGTCGCTATACGTTTGTGTAGTTTTTTGGAGATCTCACGGGGGCGGAAATCACCCCCCCTGCAGTTCGTGTTCGGCGCGAACCCCCTGCAGTGCGCGGGTTATTGATGGGCTGTTTGCATTTTCTTGATTGTGCCACCGCATTGCAATACCAATTCAATAATATAATGCGAAGGATTATTTGCCAGATAACTAATTTATTTTAGACTTGCCCCGGGGGCACGGCTGGTTCTTATTTGAGACCACTCCGACTGCATGTGATGCCTACTGTACTTTAGCCAATGCTTTAGCCAATGCCCATAGGCATTGGCTAAGCCAAGGTTTTAAAACTGGGGGAGAACTCGATATAATCCATACATAGTAGAATAGAGTAGCTAAAATTATGAGAAAACTCGCCACATTTCGTTGACTTTCTCAAGAAATGATAATGGATGGGACCAAATAACTTATTCTTGGAGTTGGGGAGGTAGAGGTATATTCACCTTATTATGCTGGATTTCGGCAAAATCATACATTAACCAGAACCCCGGCGAGTGACGGAAAGGGCCCATTTGTATTTGCCAAATTAACCCGCGGTCAGTGATCATTGGGCCCCTTTTGACATACATCATGCCCCCCATGAACGCAGGGCCTCCTACATATTTTAGCTTCGCTAACACGATTTTAACTTCTTATTCTAGTTGTAGTCACTGCAGGCTGAGTAAGAGCCTCCTTAATTTAGTCAAGGGCTCCCTCAGACCGACACAGGACCCCTGAAGTCGATGAGGGCCCTTTTCATGCCGACTGGGGGCTCTTAAGGCCCCTCGGACAAGCAGAGGGTCTCCTCAGGACAGGCCTGACAAAAGCCACCTCAACCTTGCCTAGGGCCCCACAAGCCACCAGAGGCCCCCTGAGGGCTGAGGTCAAGAGAGGGCCCTCTGCTCCTGCTGCCGACTGAGGGATACTCAGGGCGACAGAGGGGCCCTTCAGGCCGACCTTCCCCTCAGGCCGTCAGAGAGCCCCTTCAGGCATGCCGACTGAGGGCCCTTCAGGCCGACCAAGGGCCACCTTACTCAGGCGGCCAGAGGGCCCCTCGGGCTACTAGAGAGCCCCTCATGCCGACATAGGGCCTCTCAGGCCTACATAGACCCCTCTCAGGCTGACTGAGGTCCTCCCTCAGGCCGACAGAGGGCCCCGTCGGGTCGATCAAAAGGGCCTCTCAAGCTGACCGAGGGACCCCTCAGGCCACCAGAGGGCCACTCAGGCCACCAGAGGACCACTCAGGCCTACATACAGAGGGCCCTTCAGGCTTACAGAGGGCCCCTTCGGGTAGAAAGGGGCATTCAAGCTGGCTGAGGAACCCACAGGCCACCAGAGAGCCCCTCATTTACACATAGGGCCCTGAGACCTACAGAGGGCCCCTCATACCGACAGGGGCCGATAGATAGCCCCTCAAACCGACAGAGAATACCTCAGGCCGATCAAGGGCTCTCTCATGCCGACCGAGGGCCTCACAGGCCTATTGAGGGCCCCTCAGACCGACATAGGGCCCCCTCAAGACGACCGAGGTCCCCTCAAACCAACAGAGGCCTATATAAGACCCATCAGATTGACAGAGCGCCCCATCAAACAGACAGCGGGCCCTCTCAGACCGACGGAGGGCCCCCTCAGACTGACAGAGGGCACTCAGACCGACAGAGGTCCCCTTACTCGGTACCGACAGAGGGCCCCTCATGCCGACCGACAGGCCCCCTCAGGCCGACTAAGGGCCCCTTCAGACCGACAGAGGACCCATCATGCCGACCGAGGGGCCTCCTCAGGTCAACTGAGGGGCCCCTCAAGCCGACCGAGGGCCCCTTCAGACCGGCAGAGGACCCCTCATGCCGACAGAGGGGCCCCCTCAAGCCGACTGAGGGCCCTTTTAGACCGACAGAGGTCCCCTCCGGCTGACAGAGGGCCCATGAGGGCCCCACGAGTTTATTTCAGACCGGAGATGGGCCCCTCTGAGCCGCGACGGGGGAGGGGGGGGGGCATTTGCCCCAAATGCCTCCCTGGCTGCGCCCCTGCTGCCTGACATACCTGGACTCGGTCCGCCCCGCCCCCTGACGTCATCTGACCTTGAACGCGACCGCTACCACCGGCCGCATGTCATCCCAGTCAGGGGCAAATAGCGAGCGCCGAAGCGACTTGAACCCGAGCTGCCACTACCGGGAGAATTCAGAAGCCTAGCGCTCTCCCGATTGAGCTACAGGGGCGGACAAACTACAGGGACAGACATTTGGTGACCCAGGTAGGTCAAGCTGCATATGAAGTGACGCGGCCAGACGAGACAAACACAGTGGTATCATCCGCTTGTCTCTATCTTTATTCTATCAATAGTTATTGGCAAATAATTGCTGATGACCTCAGATGACCTTGTAGAGATCACTGAGCAACAACTGCACCTTGGTCATCCAGAATGAGCTAAAATAATGTGATTATGAAAGAATCAGCCTGATCCCATGCATGCTGTCTGAAAAGGAAACATTTGTTTATTTTTCCGTTCACTTATAATGGGGAGGTCAGGAAACTGACTTGATCTTAGGTCACCGATACAAAAAATCCGCGACAACAAATTTTATGTAATTATAACCTTATGAAATGCTGCGAGTTTCAAATATCTCGGACAAAAGCTGTGGCTTTCGCACGATCACAAGCATTTTGGAAGGCAGGGTCACTTGACGTGACCTGGTGACCTGACCTGAGATAAACTGAAGCATTTTTTTTTTACAAAACGTTGGCAATTGATGTTCAAACAGCTGTACAAAATTTGGCGGAGCTGCGCGCCGTCGTTGTTCCGCTATTCTGGAGAAAAAAAACTCATGGGGGAGTCAAAATGACCCCCCACCAGGGCGAGGGTTAATAAGTCGTCATTCCATCGTTGCGTCGTCTAAATTAATTATATGGGGATTAATTACTCTAATGCTGAACTTTCGCTGGATCCAGTTGAAATTCGGGATCCTTCACGAATCCCTAAAACAAAACGCACCTGAACTCCCCCTGCAATCACAGCAACCATACATAATTCGAACAACCACCTCGACTCGAACAATCTGGGTCATGAGCATTTCGTCTCTCCGACTCTGTGAGTCGAGGTGATGTCGGGCCGCCAAGTGCCCTGTCGTCGCCTCGCGCGCTTTTTTGTCCCTCTCTTCGCGCCAGCCATCTGTGCGACGACGGCCACGCCCGCCCGGGAGCTGCCAGAAAGGGTTACACACAATTAGGCCACCGCCGACGGCGCGCGGAATTTCACATCGCTCTGGCCGACAGTCTTCACCTGCCCCGACCACCGCCGGCCACCGTAAAAGGCGAGCCATATTATTGAGGAGCTCAGCTGGGCTCAGCTGGGTCGGCCCGCCGGCTGCCCGTCGGGACCGTTTGTCATCTCCCGCCGGCCTCTGGCCGCTCATCGTCGCCCTGGGACGGCCGCTATAGAAAGTGACGATCAGTGAGAGAAGGGTTGAGTAACAGGGGTGCTGGCTGTTCCGGACCCGAGGTGATGACGGACATTCTGCCGCCGAGGAGGTGGCACAGAGGTGGCAGAGGAGAGGAGGTGGCACAGATGCGGCGTTCCGCGGGAGAAACCGCCGACTGACGCGCCCACCGCAGCCGCATGTCACCTCACAAATTGTCCGCTTTGTGCGCCAAGTAAACGCTCGAACGCTGCGCCAGCACCAATCCCACTTTCTCTTTTTTAAACATGGGCCTTGGACAAAGTACGGTACGGTATGAGGCGGCGGCTCGTCGCTCCTTTGTGGACGGAACGAGCGGAGCTGGACCGAACGAGGCGGCCACTGTAAACAGAGTATTGTTTCCTAATGAGCGGCCGTTTGAGATGCCGCATGTTCGTGGCTGGCGACAAAGGAGCAGGTGAATAGTCGTAATTGAGGTAGCCGACAAAAACATCGGCGAGACAATAAAACCTGTCTGGGTCGCGCCGCGATGTGAATCAGACGGGGTCGGCGGGTAACTGAAGGCCGTCAGACGCTACAGGACTCAGCTGGCCGTGGTCAGACTTTCAAACCAGTCACAGCTTAAAGGGGCAAAAGCAAACAAGCAGCAGCTTGACAGTTACTTGTATCGAGTATTGATCCAGATCAGTGTTTCATGGGTGCCCAAACCCCAAGCCCAGCCGCGTGTTTTTAAATGTAATGTTGAGATAAGTAAAAGCCATGTTAAATTAGGTAAGGGTTAGGTTAAGTTAGGTTAGGTTAGGTTAGGTTAGGTTAGGTTAGGTTAGGTTAGGTCAGGTTAGGTGGGGTTGGGTTGGTTTGGGTTGGGTTGGGTTAGGTTAGTTAGTTAGGTTAGGTTAGCGGTTAGGTAGGTTAGGTTAGGTTAGGTTAGCGTTAGGTTAGGTTACACAAAAATGGGTCAGATGCCTGTTGCTTTTCATGAAATTTACTTATCTCACATTACATTTTTCAAAACATCGCAGGCCCAGCCCAGCCGAAAGCCCATGAACACAAGCCCAGACCCAGAACCAAAGACCCATTCAAATTTCATGAATATTGAGGCTCCATGCCCGTTCCGGCCCATTCATATTAAGCAGATAATTATTTTCACCAAATGAGTTGCAACCATTATCTCTAACAGATTAAACTTGCATGGCTATGCAACAGAGAAATAATTATCACGCACCTGTGTATTGCTGTGGCGCTTTGACTCATGCATGAACACTTTCGGTCAACATTGTCAATATGGATCAGACTGTTGGATCGGAATGATTTGGGATTTCCAATCTTTTCATCCACTGCTAGGTAACTGAGTAAGGCAATGCATGGCATGAAGCAGACGGGGCGAGAGTTATTTCAGTTTGAGTGTCAGGCAACTGATAAGCTTGTTGTTTGATGCAATAGTAAAAACAATATCTTGACTACACCTTTTCCTGTGGCACTTATTATTTGTTTAATTTCTTGATTATTCACCTGCGGAGGTGGAGATTCGAAGTCAAAAGCACGTGCTTATCATTCGGCTGGTATCGATTTGTGTTTATTATGGATGATGACAGTTTCTGTGTGTGTGTCAAATATTTTCACGTAGCCTAATAGCAGATATCTATAGACTAACAGGTAGAGTCGCAAGTGTGTGAATCAAGCCAAGAAATGATGGCAGGTCATAATATGACGACAATGTCTGGCGCGGGAACAGAAGACGTTTGTTAAATTGCGTTGCCTTTACATGCGCTTTTTGCTCTACGGCCCGGTGATCGTCTTCATGTTTACCTCTTAAATTATTGACTTTAAAATTTACGTATAATTTAAATAAGTAATGCTTCACATTTTTTTTTTCTGAAACAGTTGCTAAATGGATAGGCTTATTAGTAAGGCTGGGAAAAGACATGGAGAAATTGTAAAAGAACAGCAAGAAACAGCAACATGATCACAGCTTTTGTGTTGTCTGCAAAGATATCGATGCAACATGGCAAGGGGCCAATACAGTCATTATTAATGGTGAAAACTGAAAATTGGAAGAAGTTTTGAATGCACAGTAGCTAATCGAAGCACAGAAAAGATTTACAATAATCAGAGACCAAAACAAAATGAAATAGTCATGAATGTGGAGCTATCCCTGATTGGAAAACTGCAAGGAGCATCAAAGAGAATATGATATAGACAAGAAAATAATAATTTTGATTGAAGCTGCACAGTACCCATTTGGAGTCAAAGCACGTATGAATCTTAAGACTGGAAGAATAACTTGATCTAAAATGACTCCAGAATAAATTTGGGTATAGCATAAATTAGATGTCTCACGCATGACTTACTTTGGCCTCTTAGGAAACTAATAGGCAGGTCGTAACTTTTTGAAAATCATTTGGTTTTTGCAGCTTATTTAGTAAAGAGCCCCCATGTTTTGTACACACCATGTCAAAGGCATATTATGTGTAAAGATTCCAAAAAGTTATTCGGGGTTGTGCCAGGGGCGCGCCAATGGGGGAACAACGTCTCAATACTTTCAAGACTGTTAACGTTGACAGCCTATTGGACGTTGCACTCGGAAAGAATCAACTTCAAGAATGACTGTTCCCCATGTACTTCGGAAGTGGCGCTGCCGCGTAATTGTAGCTAACAACCTCAATTTACATTCAGTTCCCGATGCTTAAATGATGTGTGAAATGATATATGGATGTGAATGAACTTGGTATAAATTTTGCAGTGTCATCTAGTTGTTTTGTGTGTTCCCGTTTTTATGACAGAACCTAAGAGGCATCAATAGTGAAATGTGTCTTGGTCCAAATAAGATCAATATGATGAAGTTGACTATGTATTCTTTAAAGTTGGTTGAAGAAAACAAATGCCTCCATACTTTGTGGCAGAATTAAATAGGTGGCCTATGAGTAAAACAATGTCGATACGTTTAGGTTGCTGATAGTGACAGTGTACCTCATTATGTGATGATGTATCAAGTATGATGATGTTATAGTTGGCTTGAACGCAGATAATTTGGTTGAATAGGATATACCATTACTTGAATTATAATTAACAGGAGCTATTTAAGGCTAGCTTCTGATTTTTCTACCTGTATATAGGAGATTAATCATTTTATTCAGTATATTATCCTGGTTACAAGGCTTAAAGTGTGTCGCCTAGCTGACTACCATGATTACTTGCAAGTGCCACTTACATTTCTGACAGCCAACGTCCCACACCCTTACGCTACCTTACCGTACCTTAGCGGAATCGGGGAATTTGAAGGACACATGCCTGGGGGTCCCCGCTCTCGATCGAAGCTCTGATTCGTTTGACTGTTGCAGATTCAATCACCCATTCAGATTCATAACCATTTTTGAGCATTTTTTGATTTGAGCCATTGGTTTGGCGATTGTGATTTCCCATATTTCTTGTGAACATATAATAGCTTCTGACCTTCTAAAACATTAACTGGATGATATTCTCCATTCTGATCTTTTGTACTCTGCATTTTGGAGCTTAATTTGCTAGGTAAACATCTTCAACTGGATACTTTTATGCCATCATATGTGCAATCGTCAGTAATTTAGTTAATCATGGTTGGTGGGGGGAGCGGGGTCGGACAGATGTGTGGCATAAGTGTTGTGAATGTGCTCCACCTAGATCATGTGTTTGAATGAATATAATTGCCGAATGTGTTTGTGAATGTGTTCCCACATTGTGAGCCAGCTAATCCCTAAGAAACGAACATAATAGTAATTCATTGTATTTGAGTTTGGGTGCGGGGGGGGAGGGTTTTTTCTTTGGAACAAAAAAAAACACCCGGCCCCTCTAACTCGAAACGCATAGTAGACTCTTTCTAACCTCGATCGAGAAAATGACCCACTGCTACTCGAAAAAGCTAAATTGGACTAGAAAGATGGCTGAATAAAGTGTTGTGAGAAGGGCTCTTAACAAAGGCCATTTGATGTTACTCTCAGGTTATGATCATTGGACTCAGATGCGAGTGATTGCGGTCGACAGGCAGACCAGACGCGTCAAGTCAGAGGTCAAATATTGTACGGAGCAATGAGGACTTTGGCTTACGAGTAAAGTGTCGCACAATACAAAACCCTACAAGTGTTCTCAATATTTAAGCTCAGATAAATTATTTAGGTCCCGAGGTCACCAAGGGTCACAAGGGCATTTTTGTCCTCAAAACGCTGTTCAATGGACCTTGTCCGGTGGTGCCTCTAAACCGGCCTCTAACCTCTCTTAATTGCCTCCAGAAGTCCAAACTGCAACTGCCTGTATTAAATCATACGAATGGAGCAACGTGGGAGCAACGTTGAAGGAGGGTTAGCCCGCGCGTGCCGGTGCTCGGCGCCACCTTCGCGTGGTGGTAGTGTGGGGGGGGAAGACCTACTGAAATTCAACATATCGCTAACATGTCCTAAAATTTGAAACTCAGGTCATTAGTTAAGGCTGACGTAGAGATCATCAAAAGCCAAAATATATGATTTTTTGCCAAAGTGTTTTCCACAAACACTGTTTACTTAATTAAGATACGGCAGTATTTTCGACACCACAATGATGGTCTCACTAACGTGCTTTCAATGATGTATATCGATGGGCCCAGGTTAGGTCAACCCTAGAATGTGACTCGTTCAGGTCCAAGGTTTCAAGTGGTGACCCCAATTAGGTCATGCAGAGGTGCAAAATCTGTACTGCATACGCCACGTGGCGAAGGTGACCAATTTTTGCACTTGAAAATGAGCTGATGTGACTGATTTGTACTCTGTAATATCATCCGACTTTATTAGTTTGATTAGCAATAACTGAATATAGAAATGTTTAGACTTTTTGGGAAATCTTTAAACATCTTAGTGATTTATAAATAATTTGGGTACTATTTCAACCTTTTCAGATGTTAATGACACGTGAAGTTTTTTGTACCACTCCAAAAATATTTAAAAAACAGCGGCTGAGCCCAGGCTGAGCGCTGCAAAATCTTACGTTCAAAGTGGGTGACCCTATTCCTTCACCATTGTGACTGTGACCAAGTGCGCGCACTTTGCTGTGACCATTGCGACCTATTGCGTGAAGGTTCCCATGTTACATCAGAGCATCAAAGCGTCAATGTCACAATTTTGCCCTCGCTCATGTGATGTTGTACCCGACGAGCTGCCAAAAGGAGCACTTCATTCGTGGCTTGATTGAAGTCGGTGGCAGCCGGCAGGTTTTGTCTTACTGCGATCTGTGTTGAAGATCTGTGTGTTTGAAGAGATACAAGGCTGATTTTTGATTTTGTTTTCCTGGATTTCATTGCAATTTTTGTGTTGATAATCACTTGACTCGATGAGTTCTAATGAAATAGGTGAGTTGTGTGGAATATTGTGAATATTAACTCTTCCTTCTTATTCTGCCCTTCCTCGCCTTGAATATGGAAAGCAATAACAGAAAGCAGCACGTTCAACGAAGAGGCGATAAAGAGCATGTTATCGGAATTTGGAGCAAAACCCTCTTGTACGAAATCCAGTTTTGGGATAGAACTTTATCTTCTCAGGCCAGGTTGCATATGCAAAGGCTAGAGAATGAATTTTCAAGGCTGGGAGTTGGAACGCTGGAGCAGCGGGGCATTGTTTCTCCAGCAAAGGCTTGAGAAGGGGGAGGGGGACTTAAGCGAGGAAAAATCTCACGTTTCCCGATTCTTCCCGACCAGTGCAAAAACCCACACAAATAGGTAAATTTCTCGCTGGATTTTACCCACTTCCCTATCCAAGTTGGGGGTGCTGAAGCAGCTGGACCCTGCCGCATTAACGTTCGGCAACTCGCACTCGGGGCACAAATGTGACTGAACCATTGTGCCCGGATCAGTTGCCCGAGTTTAATTGCTGGGCGTGGGGAGGGGGCTGAAGCCCCCCTCAACAGAGCCCAATCTCACCAGGTGCGAGTAATGCACAAATTACGGCATGCCGTAAGTGAGTGCTCAGAGTACTGCATTTCTTTAAGAACGGTGCTTAGTTCGACATATCGTGTGGTCAGAATAGCTCAGTCGGTAGAGTGCTAGTCCGGTAATTCGGTGGTTGCCGGTTCGATCCCGGGTCGCAGAAAAATTTGCAGGCCGGTGCACCAATAAACCGTATTTACCAATTCACGGCATTTGGTGAGATTGGTCTCTTGGTGAGATTGGGCCCTGATTAGGAAACTTCACCCCTGGACCTGGGTCATTTAAAAAAAAAAATGTTTTAAAGAGATATACATAATGCTGAGAGTTGTGACTAACTTTGCGTTTTGTGTTTGTGTTCGTGACCATCTTGACACTTTTTGCACCTCTGGGCGTGTGGAGGTCGCTAAATATGGGGTAAAGTAAATGCGTAATTAACCCGATTTTCATGATTTGTTTTGCGATAAATGCATCTTTATTTGGACATCAGAAGAAAAAACACTTTGTCATAGGCGGTGCCGTGCTAGTGAAAAAGGGAGGCCAAATATATAAAATATTAACCGCGGGCAAGCTGCTACCAAACGATATCAATAAGCTACTGATCATAATTAGTTCAGTTTTACATGTAGTACTTTATCCTAGGCATATCTAGGATCCAAATTGGGGAGACACAAGACCTTTTGATAGGTATATTTCCCGATATTATAATACTAACTATTCAACAGTGACTATTTCACGTGCAACATTAATTCACATTGGTTCCCGCCTTTTAACCAGCCTGGACTCGCCCATTATCGTATATTGTTCCACAGAGTACCCTCTGGTACGTGTTTTATCAGAAAACTGCAGTGTGCTATGTTACTTTAGGCCTATGCACCTCTATTTACTTGTAATAATATGACCCCCTTTTTTCGATCTCTGAGCGCGTCTCTGCAAAAAATACTTCATTCCGTCCCCTGGCCTCGTTTGAGCCAATATAATATTCTCAAATCAGTGTCTTTTGCTCCGTAATCGCTTGCATATCGTCATCACCATGCTAGTCACCAGCTTTTCTGTGCCTGAACACGCCCTTGAAACTCTAATTGTGATAAGTTATGCAAATCATACAAGGAAAAATTATCTTCAGGATTTCCGTAGAGCTATGCTATACATAAAGCTTTATTGACTGCAAGCCAAGCGTTTCATACTTCATGGAAACCTCCCCTTTTCAAGTGCCTGTAACCACCTCTGCAGCCGTGAAAAAATATATCATTAACATCAACTAATTTGAACTTGTTGCAATCACCGTAACCTGTGTACCTCTTCCTTGAGGTATACTTCAAGTATACTTGAGGCAGTTAGAAGAAGCCATAAAGATCGCATCTCCGTATTATTGTCAAATGTCGCCGAAAATCCTCCCATGGCCCTGGAACTGCTTTTGTTCAGTTCAGGAACTCAAAATTTGGACTCAACGTATACAAATTTATTTTAGGAAACGTCCCAAAATGTCATGAGACTTTTTCGTTTTTACTTACTTCTTGATTTTACCCAGCCATTCTGGAGATATCTGCGAAAAACATGATCGGTGGATGCAAACAACCCCCTTGCCACTGATAGGGTTATATGAAACAAACAATATTATAATGTCATTTTTCAAAAAAGACCCCATTAACATGTGATAAAAATAATAATGACCGTAATCTGCAGTTTGATGTCGTGACCTTGGATGGTCTTGACCTGACCCAAGGTCATCAACAGCTTAGATTGGTACTTTGAAGTGTCAGACACGCGAATCATACCAACTTATCAGCTGCTTATGCGTTGAATATCGCATTTTTGCGCGACAATTATTCCATCCATCGGACGTTGTTGACACGGTAAAACATTTGGTTTTTAACGTGACCTGTGACGTCATCAGTGACCCTGAGTTTAACAATATTAGGTTTCCGTAGAAAAATCGGCAGGGCTATCGAATGCCGTTTGAATGTGTAACATTGGTCCAGTAGTTCTGGAGATAAGAGGGGGCCCATAAATAGCTCCCCCAGTAAGTCGCGTTACATAATATACCCCATTACCCCAGTAAGTCGCGTTACATATTATACCCCATTACCCCAGTAACCCGCGGGATACAAAAGGTCCTCTCAGAAAGGCGAGGTCCCTCTCACTACAGTCTATAGTAGAGGCCAACCCTGTCTCGCTCAGACAGTACGGAGACCGTCTTAGTCAGGTGGATGGCCCTCGCAAGGCAAGGCGTGTGTTTGGTGAGGCTGACCGAGAGCTCTCTCTAGTCGGTGGGAGCCTTCTCAAGCAAATAGAGTTCCTTCAGGCATGTTAAGGGACCTCTCAAGAAGGCTGATGGACTTTGAGGAAGACTAGGCTATATATTTTGTTATCTTGAGTTATCTAGTGAAAGGATGTTGGGATGTTGGATCAAACATAATTCCACGTAAATATTTTGTTATAGTTGTTGCATTACTAAACAAAATCCAACAAAAGATGGGTGACCATACAAGTTGATAAGTTTCCTTTTTCTATGTTTGAACATAAACTTAGCATGTTTTTTTAAATATGATTATGTAATTATAGCCCTCTCCCAAGCAGGACTTGTTATATGATCTGTAACTCCGCCATCCGATCACGCAACTCCTAGCCAACGGTAGACTTTACGGTTGGAAGAAAAACTGTGACATGAAGCCTCGACACCATCTGTTCTGCCCACTGATTATATGACTTCGGCCGCTGCACCGTGCACAGACCATCCCCACCAAAGGCAACAATTAAGTACGAGTCGGGCGCCACCGCCACCGACTCAAGCATATGCGCTTTTGCCTGGATGGCAGATGGGGCGTACTCGCCTAGAAACCTAGCTACTGGGAGCAAATGTGTTTTCCTCTCCGGTATCATGTAGGATTTTTCGTCATTTTAATTCACCTCCGCCGTCTATCGACTTACTGCTGCTGCCGTTTGAGCTCGGCTGCCGGTCGCTGCTGCTGCTGCTGCTGCGGCTGTGTGTGGCGCCGTCTCCAGCGGGTCGGCCTCAGCTGCAGCACACACACGGTCGCCGTCCCCAGACAGATGGCCCCCAGAGGTATCCCCAGCGCGTGCAGCACCTCCTGGTCCGCCTCGCCCGGCTCGAACTGCGCCACGGCCAGGCTGGCGTTCGCTCCGCTGACGAAGCAGGGAAACACTGCACCCTCCTCAGCGTACGCCTCCTCGAAGGCGGAGCAGTTGACGCGCGGAGGGTAGCCGCACGTCTTAACGTTCACCACGAGGATCGCCTCTGCGGGCGGCGCGTCCGCCGCAGGCTGGTAGCTGACATACACGTGTACACAGTAGTACAGGTCGCTGGTGCAGCCCTCGCGGCACGAGCTCCACGAGCAGTTGGAGTGGGTGCGGTAGCGTCGCACCCGCTCCGTCCGACAGTCTACTGGCCGTGCAGGGAAGTCGGCCTGGATGGTCGCCACGGCTGGGTCCACCACGATCGGCACCAGAAAGAGCAGCGCCGCGCCCCCGCCGATGATCAGCAGAGCGGCCGTCAGGTTCAGCAGCGAGCAGAGACGCTCCCGGAAGGACCTTCGGCTCTGAAGAGCCTTCCGCAGCCTTTCCTCCCGGATCAGTTGAGCGACGGAGATGGCGGGTTTGCCGTTGCCGCCTCCGGCGGAGGAGCTGTTGGACCAGGGCTCGGCCGGCTGCTGGTCCGGCGACTGCTCCCTGCTGGTGCTGGCGCTGCTGCCGACCAGCTGCTGGCTGCTGGTGGTCGGCTCCAGCCGCGACTGGCCGCGGGGGCCCTTCA
This sequence comes from Semibalanus balanoides, assembly GCA_014673585.1. NCBI lineage: Eukaryota > Metazoa > Arthropoda > Thecostraca > Balanomorpha > Balanidae > Semibalanus > Semibalanus balanoides. The sequence continues at coordinate 61,209 of VOPJ01001274.1, forward strand.
CCAGGGAGCCGTACGGACGATAGTGCATGACGACAGCTGCAGGGAGCCAGCCCCAGCGTCCAGCGCCCTCTCCTGAGCTCGGCTCAGCCACGCGGTGCCCGCACCAGGCCCATACGCACCTGGGCCGCACGCACTCGGCCCACACCCATCGATGGTCGGCGGCGGGAGCTAGCCGGAGACTGAGGTCCCGTCGGCCGCGGCACCGCGCCACCAGAGGTCACTGCGACCTGAACGCCGCCCTGGTGGCGCCGCGCCGAACCAGGCCGTCACGTATCGAAAACCAATCCCCCGGCGAGCTTTTCAGCTGAAGCATGACAGGTGGAATCCTCTTCGGAAACGCCGTCTGCCATGCTGTGACATTGAACTTTCGCGATAATGAGGGCGACCATTGGACAGCCCTCGGCCTCCGGAGCACGTAGTGTCACTAGCGAGCATTCATTAAGGATTATATTGATCGTCTTTTAAACATGAATGTGCTTCATGAATTAAATGGGCAAAAGTATTCTAACCAGCGTTTTATATGACGTACAAAGTTATCCGATTAGCTTGTGTAAATCATATTTGTTTTATTATCCTTGAGTTACTGGGAATATGCTTCACGACAAGTAAAATCTAACTACAGTTTATTTGTTTTCGCTAATTTCTGGTTTAACATGAATCAATCTGTGTATTTATATTTGGCATAAGGATAACACACTGCATTTCTCTGTTAGCATTTTTCACCAAGTATGAAATAATACAAAAAATGTTTTGAAAGATATTTCCCCCCATTTAAGAAAATAAAGGGAATCTCCTTTTCAGCTGATCATCAAACCGCTTAATGCCAAGACACTATTTTCTGGTCATTATAAGTCATCGTATATCAGTGGAATGTTTTTGGACCAGATCGCATGGCTTCCAGCGTAGGGAGGAGCGAGGCAGAGTTTATTGAGTAGCACCGCAGACATGACATGCGTGGTCCGGCGCTGATGTGTACATAAGCTCCGGTTATGCAGGGTTTCAGTCATGCAGAGCTTGTATTGTGTGACCAAGACATAATACGTATTTCATCGTAAGCCAAATTCGTGCTTATTGTTTGTACGATATATGTCGTTAAATGTACTAAGCCGCTGCATCCCTAAGTACAGCCAAAGCAATAGGACAACGGAGCAGCAATCATTTTTAAACACTCGGCAATGTGATTTGAATGCATGCATTGCTTTTTGTTTAACCCTCGCCCGGGTAGGGGGGTGGATGCCACCCCCTCGGTTTTCCCAAATAACTCAAGTAGTTTGAAACTGATCGCAATAAAAGTGCCAGTACTTTACTTTTGAACAATTTTATACATGTTATGCAAATTTTGCGCTTACAACTTTCCTGACCCGTGACCTATGACCTGTTTCTCAAGGTCATGTCAGGCGAAACTGGCGTCTAGTAGTAACGACCCTTGTTCCATGTGCTGTTTCCGAGTGCTTGACGTTCAGGAGCAAATGCAAAGGTGTTTCCGGGTAACAGGTGTGTCTTCTGCTGATATTGTGACCTCCCTTTTCTGAGGTCAACCGAGGTCACTGACCTCCGATGACCTTCGATGACCTCCGATAATTTTTTTGCTTCTGTCCGCTTTTAGGACAGTTTTTGACGCTGATTTCAAATATTTGAGCCATTTCACATAATTATATGTTGTGCTGGGGTCATGCGCTTCCAAAGGTCAACCGAGATGCACTGTATTCAATTGCCATGACAAATTCCTGGTGGTTCTTTGAAACTGAGAAAAGCGTGTCTGAGGTGGTACACTCTGCATAATTACCAGAAAAGTCAGAACTCATTTCCTCTCGATATTTATTCCACAGCAGAGCCAAATAACTCGCAGGTTAAGTATAACATTTGATGCATGTTATTTATTTGCCCTGGTGCATTCTTTTAATCCAGCCTAAATACAAATGGCCAGTTGTTGGCAGCGGCAAATACATATATTTGTCAGCAACAAGAGAATGGTTGACCTGCTCATATGAAACCCATTCATACAGTGATATATTTGGGGCTAACGTAAATGTATAACAATAACACACACTAAGCAATTATCCCATCAACCCGTTAACCCACGGAGCCATTCACCCGCTACCAAATGAATATTTTCGGATATATCTCAGGAGCGGGTTAATGCCTCTCCCTTGAAATTGAGGTGTCCTAGATGAGATTCCCTGTCCCCGCTCTGCTCCTTTGATACAATTTCCATACAGAACTTTAAGAATCCATAATCAACTCACGGTCTGTTTAATGGATGGACCATTTCCGAGTCCACACACACTCGGCACTAACTGTCAGCAGACCCCGGCAGCCCGGTGGCGGCCTAGTATGACCAGTCGCCTGACAGATCAGCCAGCCAATCAGTGACTCGGGACACACATGGCAAGCGATTAGCGTGTTATGCTAAGACATACATGAGCTGACTGTTAAATGCAACAAAGTCTCATCTGCGATCATCTGAGGCGATGTGTAAAGTAACAAACAGTCAGACTGCGGCGAGCAGTGCAATGATGCCCCGAGTTCACGCGGTACCGTGACTCTTCTAACCATACTGACCCCACCGTGACCCTTCTGAGGCTCTCAGCCGGGCTCGCGCCGACCCCGCTCGCCGTCCGTCGCCACTCATAGGCGAGAGCGTACACATACATGTTGTACTTTCTCTTTCTAATATTTTTCCTCGGAGCTGTCCTCTTCCGACGATGACTCTTGGCTTGACCCTTGGTAGCCGTGTGGCCGACCAGGCTCGTCTTCGTCCTCTTCGGAAGAGGATGATGACTGGTGCGTCGGAGTAGAGTTGTTAACGACTGTGAAGTGTAGGTAAGGATTGAAGAGCCAGGTATGCTTCAGACAGCTGAAAATTAATGCAAAAATTATAATAACATTTTTATATGGACATCACCAACACCTAAATACCCTCTTGTCGCATACATTTGTGTTGATATGCAATCACGTAATAAGTATCTCTAGTTTTGGGACTATGCCACTTCTTTTTCGCTGATTCTTCTATAACCCGCGCCGGACCAGGGGGGGCGTTTAGACGCCCCCTCAGTTTTTTTTTAAAGAATAGCGTGAAAACATAGTTGTCATAGCTAATGGGGCAGTAATCAACCACATATTGTGAAACTCTTGACCTCAGGTCATCTCAGGTCAGGTCACCAGGCCAGGTCATGTGACCCATCTTCAAAAAAGTTTGCGGTCCTTCCAAAGCCACAGTTGTTGGCCGATCGGTATCGTACTTGCAGGATTTTATAAAAGTATGACACCTAAAATTTGTTCATCTCGGATTTGTGATATCGGTGACGTAAGATCATGTCAATTCGTTGAACTCCCCTTATAAGTCAATGGGGGAATATTAAAATGTTTTCCATTCTAAGAATACGCATGATATCAACCCAATTTCTTCTGGATCATGTTATCATAGGCCATTAGTGAAGATCCAGATTCATTCTTTATTCTGGTATCCATAAAGTGTTGGCTGAGGTCATCCGAAGTCACCAACACTTATTTGTCAATAACTCTCGACACAATAAAGATATATAGGTGAAACCGGCACAATTTTTTTTTTATCTCGTCGAGACACATCTTCCAATGTGCAGAATGACCTAATTGGGTCACCACTTGACCTTGACCTGAGGTGATTTTTTAGATTGACCTAACCTAGTCATCGTATACACGATTCAAAGCGCCTTGTTGATACAAACACGATGGTGTCAAACTTACTGTTGTGCCCTTATTAACCCGCGAGTCACTGGGGGACGTTTTTTAGCCCCCCTGAGGACTATCTGGAATATCGCACGAAATAATGCAGCTATCAACGCCGAACTTCTAGTACCTGACCGGGCATCTTTACACACCATTTGCACATTTTTTTTATTACGTCATTTTTTTAGATAAAGCTATATTAGTGACGTCACTACACACGATTTTGACACCAAAATCAGCTAAACTTTAGGAGACCGTACAAATGCCAAGAAGTAGACAAAATAGAATAAAAAATGTGAGGAGATAGCAAATGTCAAGGGCAACAATATGGCAATCTCAGATATTTTAAAAAGTGGTTTAGACCTCATTTTTATACTTTTTTGGAAAAATTGCGAAACAAATTCAAAAACTTTTAAAGATATTTAAAAAGGAATATATGTAAAAAGCTAGTACATATTCAACCACTCTGACCAAATTCAAAAAGATATCTGTATTTTTACTGATGCATAACCTTTAAGGTATGGATAAATTCGTGACGTACAAGTTTTGAATTTCATTTTTAAATCCATTTTTCTTGACCAGATACAACAAATAAAGAAGCAGCACTGTATTCTGAGCAAAAGCGGTTTAGACAAGATGCATTGATTTATTGATATTATTTAATGTCAAATTTTGACATTTCGTGACATTAATTTGACCTTTACTTTACCTTTACTTCAGTAGCATTAGCGTCAGGTGGTAAAATGAGTATCAATTTCGATTATACATGTTAAAATAGTATGTTTAAAACATTGTGTTGCATGACTTTCGTTTAATTTTTGGGCATAGTGACCTTAGTGACCTGACCTTGACCTTTGAAAGGTTTGCCAAAATCCCTAATTAGCAAATTCGGATTTGTGTGTCATACTTGAAAGAAACTCTGGGTTGATCATGGTCCAACAAAAATGCTTTGAAGTGGAAATATGGTCTATAAATCAGATGCTAATTTAGAACGGCTAGATTTTGACCTTTGACCTGACCTGTGACGCACCACTGCCCTCTAGGGCAACAAAAAATCATTTTTCGTGATGAAATTTCCTGGCTATCGATTGCCGTTGATTAGCGCGATTGTGTACATTTGGTTTCCGAAGATACAAGGGAGGGCTTAAAAAAGCCCCCCCCCGTGAGCTCAGTGTTACCCGAAAATACCAGTGACTGGCCGGGAGTTAAGTAAATAGTTATTTGTGAAAACAGTATTTTGGTTTAAAATTATCCTTTTTGAACTTTTCGATGCCCTTCTTGGGCCTAAGCTATTTACTGAGATCAATTTGAGAGCATTTAGCGAATTGCAAATTTCAGTAGCCTTGTGATTGCTTTTTTTGTCCTAGCTATATAGTCCGATATTTTGGGGGTATCTGGGAGCGAGCTCCTAAAATCTGGAAAATGTGACCTTGATGACTTCTGGGTGGGCCTAAGGGGAATGTTTCACTCTCTGAAAGTGTCCAATTGTACGCCGACTTGTGGTGCAAATATGAAGTAATTTGCTGCCGAACCATTCTGAAATTTGTATTCTCACAAACAGTGCTTAATATTCATTGAAAAGACTAAGTTTTAGTATTTGGCTGATGACGTCATATGAAGGAATTTTTGGCAAATAGATGAACCTTCACGCTTGCAATAGTATGGACTAGTGTATGAACTAATGTATAAGCCAAATTGTAAAACAAGTCTACTTTCATCAACATTGATAAAGAGAGATGACGGACATCGCTTAAGAGGGCGATACTAATACACTAGGGCATTGATTTTGCTGCAGAATGTCAAAACCAAACTCAAATTTACTTTCGACTTTGACCTCTTTGGGTGTTAACTTCTTCACTACTTAATTAAATGCAAAATCCAGCAAAATGGCCAACTCAACTCAAATATTTATAGCCGTTTTCAGGGATGGCTTATTTTGCGCGAAATGTTTTAACATAACTTTTAAAATATTTTAAAATGTTTCAGTGGTACCGTCTTCACGATGGGCTAATTTGCGATAAATGTTTTTAACCACGCCCTATGGGCCCGTAGGCGAGGTTTAAACATTTTTTCGCCAATAGTCCATTCATGGAAAGCGGCTACTACTAAAAACATTTTTCAAAAACAATTTTTTTAAAATGTTTTAAAACATTTTGCGCAAAATAAACCCATCGTGAAAACGGTATTGTTAACCCGCGCCCCCTGGGGTATCCAGCGAACAGCGCCCCGCTGGGGGAGGCAGATTTCTGCCCCCTTCAGTGATCTTCTGAACCAATTAGCCGTTAGCGAGACGCGCAATATACGGCAATCGAAAGTCTCATTGATACGCCACCCAAAGCATATGTGAAGTTTTCGAAATTAAGGTCACATTCAGGTCAGGTCAGCAGAAAAGGTCAAAATGGAGATATTTTATTTTTGCGGCCATATTTTCTATCCAAAGCCTTAGATTGTAACTATATGGAGCACAAAGCTTGCTCTCAAAAGGTGATAATGAAACTCCTGCATTAAGTAAAAAGTGAAATGTTAATTCAAAGGTCAAGGCTCAATATCGGGTCACAAAAGGTCACTGATGGCAAGAGGTTTTACGAAAGTCATGCGACAAATGTTTTATGGGTTCCTTTACACGTGTTATTCGATAATATAAGCCTTTTGACAATCTGAACTAAAAGGTCATATGAGGTCAAAAGTCAGGTCATATGAGGTCAAAATTGTTAAAAATTGACATTTTTAACAAAAAATACATTGTATTGTCAGTTTTGTCTCAGAAAAAACAGCTGTGATATTTATTTGTCTCCTATCTGGTCAAAAAGTTCAAAAAAGCTATTTGCACAAAATGACGTCATGAGTTACTTACCACTTGGGAGTCATAAGTTCAGTCAAAAATTCAGATATTGCTTTGAAATCTTTGGTTTGCGGTTTTGTTTATACTAGGTCTCTTACAATTATTCCGGTTTTCTAAAGTATTTTGAAATTTTTGTTTTTGTGATAATTTTCTGAAAAAAATCAGTATTTTGGATTTTTTGGAGGTCAAAAACTTCAAATAATTTCTGCAAAATCTGAGATAGCCATGTGGAGCCAATGCAATTTCCCACCTTTTGATGTTTTAATTTTTGAATGTTCACATCTTCCATTTCACTTATTACATATATTATATCAAAATCATTTCAAATCGTTCTCATTAACAATACGAGAGAAAATTGTGGCACTTATGCCATTCCGCACAGCTCATCGACTATCTCAGATACTATGTTCTTCTTACCTTGTGATAGTTTATCACACTCTATCAAAAACAAAATGAAAAGAAGATGTCTATAATTGAGATGGGAGTAATAGGTACCTGAAAAAGTTTCACGTCGGTATCTGCCAAATGGTTTATTGACTTATTGAGAAAATCCGGGAGGGGGGGCAGAATATGCCCCCCCAGCGGGGCGCGGGTTAATGTGAAACACTCCCTTTAATATTGACCTGAAAAAATTATCGAAATAGTTTTCAAATGCTTTTTGACGAGCTCTCGAACAGTGTTATTATATTATGTCTAAGTCCCATAGGAGCCGAGTTCGAGAGGGGCGTTGAAGCGCCCCCTTCACCACCACGGTGCAGGTGGCGCCGAGCACCAGCACGGCGCGGGATAACAATGTCGTAGGAATCATCGATTATTGTATTTTATCGAAATACTTATATGTGAGCATATCGGTTAAACCAGTGTTAACTGGAATCTAGGCAGATTTAAAAAATTCATTTTTTCCCCTCTGAGTAAAGGGTCGGTCACCTTGGCTAAGATTAAGAAGTTCATTGTAAATTATAAATACATCGCAAAATCTTCTGACTTCAGACTAAGGTCTAAATCAGAGAGAATACATCAGTCAGAGGATCATAGTGTTTTGAGTAGAGCAACTAATCGTGTATCATACCGTGTTTAATTCACCCGGGCCGTGCCGAGTGAGGAGGGGGGTGGCTTGGACGCCTCCTAAGGTTTTTAAAACAGCGGAAAGACGGCGCTGCGCAGTGCCGCAGTTTTGGTACAGGTGCTCGAGCATCAATCAACCACATTGTGCATAGTTATTGACCTCGGTCATTCTAGGTCAGGTCACCAGGCCAGATCACGTGACATAACGTAAAAAAATGTTTGCAGTGGCACCACAGTCACAGTTTTAAGCCGATCGGTATCGAAATTACAGGATTGCATTGCACCATAAGCATATAAATTAATATATCTCATATTGTTTTATATCGGTGACCTAAGGTCAGGTCAATTTGATGACCTTCCAACTATAAATAAATGGGAAAAATATACAAATGCTTCCTATAATTCAACGAATATGGATTTGAAAGGGTCATTTATTTCATAATCTGGTAATTTTTAAGCTCACTATTTATTATCCAGGTTCAATAATGTATTGTTTCTCAGTGATATCAGACTCTGCAAATCATCTGAGTTCATCTGTGGTCACCAGTACTTTTTTCCCAACAACTCTTGATATAATAAATATAGAGACGTGTGAATGACACCAGTATGCTTGTCTTATCGAGTCATGTCGGTCCATATACAACATGACCTGCCTGGGTCACCAGATGATCTTAACCTGAAAGGGCGCTTGATAGCCTCTATGAGCTTTAGCGCCCACCAAAAAACCCAATCACACACGATCTTAACTTGAAGTAAAACTTTGAAGTTGACCTAGCCCGGTCACCGTCAATATGTCTTGTAGCGTCTTGACAAAACGAACGCAATGGTGGCAAAATCATTGCCTTGCGTTAAAACAATTACACGTTGTTCACGAGAAGAAAAATATATCAAGAAAATGTCACCTCTGGTGACACTGGCTGGTGACCTCTGGAACCTAAGCTATTTTCCTTAGCTAAAATTTACCATCACTGAGGTGATTTAATTTTGCAAGAACTTTCAATTGGCTTTTGCTTTTCTTCCTAGCCATCATATTTCCCTAGATATTTGGGGGTTTCTGTAGCAAAATCCTCGCTAAACTGGAGAATCTTAACTTTGGTTACCTTAATATTGACATGACCCAAAAATGTCTGAAAGTATTTTGACATGATTTCTAACGAACTATCAAAAAGTGTTTTTGGATTCCAGCTACTATCCATAGGAGCCAAAATATAAGGGGGCGTTGAGACCCCACCCTCACCCCTGACACGGAGAAGATGGCGCCAAGCACCGGTACGGCGCGAGCTAGTTGACTCTCCCCAGTGTAGGGGGTTGCCACTCCCCCTCGGTTTTTCCAGAATAACTCGCGTAAATATCGATTGATTGCGATGAAACTTTCAGTACCTTACTTTGCATAAATTTGAGACATATCCTATATTTTTGGAATATCTAACCCGTATGACCCGTGACCTTTGACCTGTTTCTCAAGGTCGTATTATGAGAAACTGGCGTCCCGTAGTAACAATCCTTGAATTGTGTGCAGTTACAGAGTGTTTGTTGTTCAGGAGCATATGCAGAAGTGTTTCTAGGTGACAGTTGTGTCTTCTGCAGAGATTGCGATCTCGATTGATCTTTTCAGAGGTCGACGGGTTCACTGACCTCTGATGACCTCAGGTGTTCTTTTTCGTCTTCTGTCCGTTTCTAGTGCAGTTTGTGACGCTGATTTCAATTCTAAGATCCATTTAACATGAGTATATGTTCCACTAGGTTCATGCGCTGCCAAAGCAAAGGTCAACCGAGGTCACTGACCTCAGATGACCAGACATGATCTTTTTTAATTTGGCAGTTTCTAGCTAATTTTGAGGTTTTGATTTCAAATGTGGCGTCTATTTAGCATTATAAGATGTTCTTTTACGATTTTAGCTCGATAAGTTCTCATTTTTCACACATTTAAAATTTAAAATTTGATAACATTTTGGGTTTGACATGACCTCAGAGGTCACCGAATGACCCAGGACCTTAAAATCAATTAAGGGCCAAACGCAAAAGGGGAGGTCGTACCCCCCCCCCCCCCTATACACGGTCACGCAGTGATCTTGCCTTACACGGGCGAGGGTTAATATGCATATTTTTCCTTATTCCCTGACACTCACTGGGAGGACTGCAGTTTCGCAGGGTACAGGCGGGAACACCATCTTCTTGGCACAGACAAATGTCACATTTCAGGTTGTATTCAGTCTCAGGTAGACATTCTGGAATGACATATGACGAGTCAGTCCATATTACGTCACAAAAGGAATGCACAATAACACTATTATAACTATGCAGTTGTGCAGTGTGCACATAAGGATATATTTAGCAACTTTAAGTGAATTATCGATGCTTCTAAATCGATACAATACAACAGCCACTATAGTAACGGAAACCTAGCTCTATTTTAGTAATCTGGAGATGATTATAAGAACCATGACACATTTTCAGGGTGAACAGTGTCGAAATTGCACTGGTTATGGCAACAGCTTTGCTCAAGACGCTCTTGTTGCTTTTAGATATATCATGAGCTAGTTTCTTGACACTTAAATTTGTGTATTCGGTATCATTACATATTCTAACGTTACTGGAAAGGGAACTAGCTAAAAAGGAAATGGAAAAGGAAGTAGGCTGACGTGGCGGGTAATCCTTACTTACTTCGTAAACTGGTTTAAGCGTAGGGCATGGCCGTAGGGTAGTGCCCCCCCCCGGGGGGGGGGCACTACCCTGGATCTGCTAATGCAGCTCCATCACAAGATAAGTGTCCATCACCCAGCCTCTGCTCTCTGCAGCCATTTCCTCGCAGCGCCTTACCTTCTCTGGTGGGAGCTCGGCAGACCTTGATGGCCAGCTGGGTGGGGCCAGGCAGTTTCGGCGGAGTGCACTCCTGGTAAAGGGGCACCACCTCATCACCAGGAGCCAGCTCCGGACCACACTGGCAGTAGGCGCAGTTCTCCTGACTGGAGATGCGGACCGTGCCACAGTCGGCTGGACAGTCCTGCGTATCGCAGATCTTTGTGTCGCCCTTGGCTGCCGAGGACAAACGCGCAACAAGCGTCACAGAACGTCTGAACTACATACACTGCAGTTCCTCCCAAATTTCAACTCATTGGTGTTTTACCGGAGACGCAATAACATCATCTGACACCAGAGAGTCTTTAGGTTCACAAGACCACCCACAGACGTGTGAGGAGCAGTTTGCCGTGGGTACAGCGGGCAACGCCGAAAACAAAACTCACGTAGGGTGTCGATCGGACCACAAGCCTTGAAGAAGGCGCCGGATGACCTGAAGTCGGTGCCAGGTGGACAAGGCGCTTCAAATGCGACGTGGATGTCCCCAGGCTCACCCACGCTGCACGGACAGTCGAAGCAGTCCTTACTGGGGTTGTACCTCTGGCCGCAGTCTTGTGGGCATCGCTTGTGGCCTTCGTCGCATGTTAAGGTCGACTCTGTCACGGATTGATGAATAGGTCAGATTGTTATCTGAGAGTGGCAAGTGCTAACCTCATTTTGATTTCAGCTCAATTGAAGAAAACCGTTATTGGTCACATCTTTTATCTGCGACCATCTTGAATTTTGCTTTGCCGATAATAATTACAAAAAAAATACATCGTGATGTAGTTTACCGATGTTATTGTGCTGGATACTTGTTTATTATATCAATTATACTATTGAATGCGTAAAACACATCTTGTTGGGTGTCAGCGTAGGGCCTTGCGGTGGAATCTGATATGAACACTCCCTACTGACCGGATGGCCCTCTCTGGCAGGGTGTGCAGGCCGGCTCTCCGTTTTCAGTGCAGACGCATCTGCTGCAACCATCGTGATGAACTCTCCACTTGGCTCCCGGAGTACAGCCTGCCGAACGCAGTCAGAGAGAGACAGTGACGAAGGAACGAAGACTCAAGACACGCATACAAAGAGATAGGAGAGGAGAAAGAAAGAGGAGGAAGAAGCAAGGAGTGCACAGAGAGAAAGGGAGGAACAAATACTAACGCAATCATCAGTCAAAGAATAAAAACGACACAAGAAAACGTGAAATTGACGTTCTCCTTTCTCCCAGGAATGGGCATAACGGCATTTTTAAAATTAAGGTAATCTGGAGCAGATGATGGCTGACACAAAGACTGCACGTGATCTACAGGTGTCATTCATGCCTTTCATCATCGAAAAAAGATTAAAGAACCATGAATATAATATATGTCCATCACTCTATGTAAGCTCTGGAGCGGGTTCATACATGTTACATTGTTACCTACTGAGCAGGGTAGCCTACACGGACATCGCCAGTGATCCAGCGACATTGGCGGCATGGACATGGTGATTGTTTGTGACCTTACCACGCTCACCTTGTGCACGGCAGACTTTGGTGGCGAACAACCTCTGTCCCTCATGCAGTCCCGGCGGGCAGGGGCTGTCCACAGCTACCACGACGTCGCCGAACTGCAGCTGTGGTCCGCACTGACAGCGGTAGCAGTTGTTCGCCGTGTCCAGCACCTCCCCACAGTCGGCAGGACATTCACCGTCACAGTACTGCTTGGAGCCACCACCTGGGGCTGCCGGAAACCAGACATTGACCGTCACAGTACTGCTTGGAGCCACCACCTGCAACGGCTGCCGGAAAACAGACATTGACCGTCACAGTACTGCTAGGAGCCACCACCTGGGGCAGCTGCCGGAAACCAGACATTGACCGTCACAGTACTGCTAGGAGCCACCACCTGGGGCAGCTGCCGGAAACCAGACATTGACCGTCACAGTACTGCTTGGAGTCACCACCTACAGGGGCTGCCGGAAACCAGACATTGACCGTCACAGTACTGCTTGGAGTCACCACCTGCAGGGGCTGCCGGAAACCAGACATTGACCGTCACAGTACGCTTTGGAAGCCACCACCTTGCGGGGGCTGCCGGAAACCAGACATTGACCGTCACAGTTACCTGCTTGGAGCCACCCACCGTGCAGGCTGCCGCGAAACCAGACCCGTCAGCTTCAGCAGACGGAGAAACACGCAGGTAATGTGTGTGTGTGTGTGTGTGTGTGTGTGTGTGTGTGTGTGTGTGTGTGTGTGTGTGCCGGTCAACTGCAACCATCGATGGAGTTTTTCGGAAGAGTTGGTGGGGCCGGGGGCAGAATGGTGGTTTCATTGCCAGAAAATCCAATGTTTCCAGTTGAATAGGTCTATAACTTTAACATAGCTTATGTTTATCATTATATCAGCCTTTAAACTTACCAAAGTTGTTGGGGCAAAACGCAAAGTTGGTGCGCAAAAGGTGTCTTGCCTCCCAACTGACCTGGAGTGCAGGTTTTGGTGACAAACTGGTTCTCCTTGACGATGAAGCCGGGAGGGCATTCCTGTTCGATTGGCACGGTTATGTCGCCTTTGTTGAGCCGCGGGCCACACTGGCAGTACTGGCAGTAGCTGTCGGATCCTGTCGTGCCGCAGTCGGCAGGACACTCGCGGTATTGGCTGTCACAAACCTGCAGGTCTCCATACTCTACCAAACATAGGCAGCGATGGTGTTAACTGCACGGCATTCACTGATTAGCTGACGTTGACAATGACATGTCTTAGAATTGTCCACAACCCGATGACACATAAGACATAGGTGTTGATTTTGATCCTCGTTGAAAGTGTCGCATATTGTTGAGATCGTATATTTCTATGTTTGTTTAGGGACTATATGCACCTATGCATATTGTCTGTCATTGGCAGATAAATATGCGTTGCGGTTTATACACCAGCTATAGAGCTATACTTTTGGACGGCACAGGTATATGTATATATTGGTACATATCCTGGTGCTTGTCTGATGCATACACGCTGTGCCTTTGCTTAATGCCATCTTTTGCTACTCACTCGCCAGACTGCAGTCTCGCAGAGTGCAGGCGGGAACACCGTCCTCTTGACACAGACATATGTCACATTTGATGGTGTAGGTAGTTCCAGGGACGCATTCTGGAACAAAATGTTGGTACGTTAGATGATCTTAAAGGCGTTCTCATGGCAATACATAATTCATACTGAATAAAGTTATGTCTGTTCCATGTGTGAATTTACCAGACAACAATTTGTACATTGTACATATACCTATATAGGAAAAGGAAATGATAGCATTAGCAAATCGGAGTGAAATGTAACGAAACTTTGTGTACCTATTACATAGTATATCTCAACAAATTAAAACCATAGATAACTGTAGTAACTATGCTTAATGCCTTTGTCCGCCATCAGTTATCTACTACAGTTATCTATGTTAAAACAAATCACTGGCAAATTCACGGTCTTGGTCTACAGCATTCCTCACAATCAGCCGAAGGACTTAATCCCGGAGATTTGCATTCTTAAACACTTAAATGCAAGAATTCTGGTGATTTGGTCAATTATATCAATCTTGCAAAACAAAACTAAACATATTGCATCCCCACATTGGCGGATCCAGAACGGTTGTTTGGGGGAGGGGTATAGGTGTTTTTAGGGGGTGAACTCTTAAAAGTCTCACGCAATTCTAATAACTAGTCGGATTACGCTCGCTGATGAAAAACATACTTTATTTGGTATATGTTGCTTAGATTTTCTTCTATATCAGGAAATGTGTAAATTTGGCTCCGATTTCAGGCGTATTGGAGCCTGGGGGGCATGGTCGCCCCCTGGATCCGCTAGTGCAGCCCCATCACAAGATAGGTGTCCATCACCCAGCCTCTGCTCTCTGCAGCCATTTCCTCAAAGCGCCTTACCGTCTCTGGTGGGAGCTCGGCAGACCTTGGTGGCCAGCTGGGTGGGGCCAGGCAGTTTCGGCGGAGTGCACTCCTGGTAGAGGGGCACCACCTCATCACCAGGAGCCAGCTCCGGACCACACTGGCAGTAGGCGCAGTTCTCCTGACTGGAGATGCGGACCGTGCCACAGTCGGCTGGACAGTCCTGCGTATCGCAGATCTTTCTGTCGCCCTTGGCTGCCGAGAAAGCCCCATAGCGAATCATGAGGAGGAGAGCTATGACACTTACTGCAAACAAGCCATTTGAACAAGCAGGTTTGAAAGTTGTAATATATTCAACTTCTGCGTCTACCGCATGAGCTTTTATTTCTACGAATCGCTGTCTGACAAATATACGCTTTGTTTCACCTCAGCGTGTATTGGTAGGTAGGTACGCTGGCCTATGTTGTGAAATGGATCAATTACAAGCATCTTATTGATCGTGTCGGTGTAGATATACCGATACGCGTGAAGTGGTGCCCAGTAAACCACATACATCTGCTAGCATTTATTTCGGGGCTGTGTACTATTGCAACGCCCTTTTCATCCGGCACTCTCGGGTATTCAACCGCAGGATATCTATCTGCAGCTCCAGACGAACAACTCACGTAGGGTGTCGATCGGACCACAAGCCTTGAAGAAGGCGCCGGATTCCCTGAAGTCGGTGCCAGCTGGACAAGGCTCTCCGAATGCGACGTGGGTGTCCCCAGGCTCACCCACGCCGCATGGACAGTCGAAGCAGTCCTTACTGGGGTTGTATATCTGACCGCAGTCTTGTGGGCATTCCTCTTGGCCTCCGTCGCATGTTACAGTTGATGCTGTGGGAGCATTTTTATATTACTCTCAGGTATACGTTTAATTCAGAAACAATTGTATTTTCGCAGTACTTAATCAGACGCTTTGGATTGGTACACAAACAGACAGAAGTTCTTCAAAATGTGTCAAAGATTTCCTGGACTTTTTGTGGTGGATAATTTAATCTCCATAGTGCTATGGTAAGTTTCATTGTACTATTGGTTCCCAAATAAGCGTCCCGCTGGGTTGGCCGGCACAGCAGTTAAAGGGAATATACCATCTTGGAAAAATATGTGGATTGATGTAGATGAGTGCCCAGATGAGTGGCTCTCATCTACATCATTTATAATAATTTTCTCAATGCGTTATACTCCCTTAAACTGCTGTGCCAGCCAAACAAGCGGGACGCTTATTTTGGAACCAATATTACATGCCTATTATGGAAATAAATAAAAATAATAAATATATATTTTTTCAAGAATAACTGCCTTGCCATACATATTTTCAGTATAAACTATTTTTATACTGGAAGCCTGTCCAGTCAAAATTCAGACAAAGCTTTAAGTGCTATCACTTGCTCAAGCTGTTTTTTAGACAGTTAATGTCAGTTTGCAAAACATATATATATATATATATATATATATATATATATATATATATATATATATATATATATATATATATATATATATGCAAACATCAAAGAAATGTTGATAGCAAATCATTGCTGTTCAACTTATCTCTATTCACAACTCACAAAAAATACACAATTCACAAAAGCGACATACATACACCAGCGCATCTGCGTAATCATCATACAGGACCATCATCAGCCAGGCTAACTAGACACCGGGTAGAACGGTAAGGAGTGTAGCGCCCAAATGAATTAGACAACGTACATTTGTTTTGAGAAAAAAAATTGTCATAGACTTCTCCATACCTATGGATGGAGGCATGGTATGTAAGATGGTATGGAGAAGTCTATGATTTTGTCTATAATCAATGAACAGTATTGTATTGTATCATTGACTTGCATTTCCATAGATTCAATCTTAATTGATTGAATTCGCTTCCAGCAAATCTACTGAAGCATAGTCGAAATAGGATATATTTCAGTATCTTTGGTAGCATATAGCAGCGGTAATCAAAACAACTAAGCGCCTCTACTGGCATTATAGATGGCGCTGCAGTCGCCACTTCTATGCTACGCCACAGTCGGCATTGGGCGCTCCAATATTTTGTAAACCCAAAGCCCATTTCACCTCTTTGTTCCCAGAATATAAAAAAATGGTAAATAGAAACATTGTAGCCAAGCCTCATAGCTATATGTTGCAGAAGTCGTAATTGAAATATGTCTCATAGTGTGGAGTAAGGGATTGGGGCGTCAGTGGAAAGCGTAGATGGGGGCGCGTGTCAGTGTAGGCGCTGAGTCAAAGCGCTGAGTCATGAGTCGTGTGAGAAGTGACGCGCCGCGGAGTGTGACGCGTAGATGGGCGAGTGAGCTGATTGGTCTGCCGGCGTAAGGGGGCGGTCGTTAGCCTCCGACAGAGGGCAGCTGGCCGTTCGCGGGAGAGAGGTGCGGGACTATACCAGGAACCACGAGGAGATTAGGTGAGACGGGTGCAGGCCAGGGGTCCCTACTGGGCCCCTTTTGCTAATGCGTTTGGCGCACGCCCTACAACGTCTAAACACTATCGCCAAGCTGTAGACTTAGATAACAGGCCGGGTCGGTTCACCAAATTGTTAGCCTTATTATTAATATCCGTAAGGAAATGATCCTTTTGATCGGGGATAACATGGCGTGAACACTTATAACTGACTGATCGAAACCCTTTTGCTTACTAACTTGACGCACGTTCTAATACGTCTTAACCCTATCGTCAAGTCGAAGTCTTTAACAGGCAGGGTCAATTCACCGAATTGTCAACCATCTATCATTTGATGATGATTGGGGTTTTGGGGCAGACCGACAACGATGGTCACATGCCGCATCTATCATTTAAATAACAGCGTTTAGAGTCAGTGGCTGATTGGAGGTCATGTTTTGCGAAGATTTAACGGCCCTCAGTACAACCGCGCGTTCATAACTCGAGGTAATCCATTCAAAGAAATCGCTCCACGCCCATCGTGACAATTATACTGTTTTTAAACTATTCCCGGCCGATGCACCATTTATGTAAGGGGATTGATATGCGTGTGCTGTGCCCACTGGCGGAGCCGTGCGCTTCAGTAACAGCCAAGCTTTTAGCCGATACCGTTACGCCGGGCGCCAGTAGCAAGCCCCTCCGCTGACGTCTGCCACACGTGCAGGGTTGCATCATCGTATGGTGGAAACAGTGTAGAATACTCGCCCAGCCATGCGGTAAGGGTATGCGGCCTGATAGGTCGCCTAGACGCGACCATAGGTCACGTAAAATGGCTTCATTTGCAGGTCGCGTTATAAGGCGCGACCTGCCGTAACTCCCCGTCCCAGTAGAGAACAATGTGACCTCCCTTAACCCAGTGCGACCCCTGATGCCCCCAGTGAACACCTGCCCCCGTCACGCCGCCCTGCGTGACGCATCAAGCCCCCTCCTTTCAAAGCGTCCCTGTGTCGTGACCTACCCTGACCCTAGTTCCGCGACCCGTCACACAAAGGCAAGGGGGGTGTATGTCACGCCAGCCATGCTGCGGGAGCCTTGTCCCTTCATCTCGATGACGATACTCTGCTAAACTCATCGTTAGTGCAACTCCAAATGTATGTTAACAATTCTAGACAACACGCACAATCAGCATGATACAATCGTCATTGCAATATGCGCTCAAACGCGTTACCGAGAATTTAGCATCGTCCAATAAACGAACCTCGATCGCTTAACCCGCGCCGGGCCGGGGGGATGTTTAGACACATCAATGTTTTTGTCTTTTCCGCTTCATATTTATCCACCTTTCAGGGTCCTTTTGAGGATATCGGGGAGAAACGGCCGGGCCGCGGTAGCGCCAAGCCAGATTTTTTTACAGTACCATGTTTCGAATTCATACGCTTTGTCCAGACTTTCGCAAAACAAGTTTTGACAATAATGGGATGCGATGTCAGGCGGTCAGTGGCATTATAGGCCTTAGGGTAGTGAACCCCAATCCTCGAAAAAGTTTTGTGGAGTTCTCACGCAATATCACTAGTTATCGTCGGGATTGGTATCTCGGTACACTTACAGGGTTTTTATTAAGACTCATGACGTATCTAAAGTTTGTATAATCTCCGGATTTTCGATATCGTGACCCTAAGGTGCGGTCAATTCCTTTGCCTCCCTCATTATAAGTGAATGAGAAAAATCACACAGGATGCATTCCCTTATTCTGAAAGTATGCATTGAATCAAGGCCTGATTTTCCCGGAATCGTGGTTGTTTATCTAGACTCATTCTGAAGTGACTATAGGTGCGATTGCTTCTAAAGATCTCTACAAAGCTCATCTGAAAGGTCATTCAAGCAATATTTGCTAATCAGTACTTCTGATATAATGAAGATAGAGAGCGACGGATTACACGTCACAGCTCCCTGATTTTATCGTCTGTCCGGATCGCCCATACTGCAACATGACCTATTGGGTCACCAAATGACCTTGAGACCTGAGGTCAATATTTTTGCAGTTGACCTTCTACGAGGGTCCATCATGTATATGTTTTCAAAAGCGTCCTTGACGAGAGGAACCACGACTATGTTGAATTGAGTTTTATGTGTCTTTTTTAGATAAAAAGCTATTCAGGAAAACATATTTTACCAAAAACTGCATTTTTGACATTTGATGACTCTGCGAGTCCCAAACTATATTGACCTGAGAGAAATTTGAGGACATACATGCGATTGGCAAAATATTGAAATAGCTACTCTAAGCTGTCTTTACAATGGATGTAAACTCCTACTATCATATTTTCCGAGATATTGTGGGGATTCTGAGATCATGTCTAAACTGGAAAATTGAGAAAATTTGGCCTTTGATGACCTCTGGTGATCCTAATAGTCGAACCCGACTAGTACTATTTACACGAAATAGTTTTCAAATCCCATTTTGTACAGTAGCTCTCGAACGGTATTTTTGTGTTTTATGTCTATGTACCATAGTGAGGCAGAGTTGAAAGGTAGGGGTCTAAACAACACCCCCCCCCGGCCCGAGGAAGGTGGCGCCGAGCACTGGCCCGGCGCGGGTTAACCTGGAAATATAAAGAGGTCGTCATTGGATATGAGACGGGGTCCAGATGGGAGCCCGCGCCCGGGCACATCTTACCTAGTCCTTACTGAGCGGTGGAGTGAGGGCCATCTCCCTTCTCTTACCCCTGAGTTTAACTTTTTATCCGTTAACCCAAAGTGGCCTTCCGGCCAAACTAGGAACTAACCGTCCCGGCCGCCAGGTGGCTCCACGGCGGCACCACGTGACGGCGCCGTGGCGCCTTCACCGGTACCGTTTCTGACCCGTTGCCCCTCCCCACAATAGGTTACGAGCCAGACTCGTCTGAAAATCGTCGCTTTAACATGGGAGCCCTATGGTCTAGTAGTTTTTTAGCGCCCAAACGCCCGAGTGCTGCCAAATGTTACCAGTGGGGGGCTGTCATCAGTAGCATCCTGACACAGCTGTACTCACCGGATCGTCCTCTCTGGCAGGATCGTCCTCATCCTCATCAGTGGCAGGATCGTCCAGGCAGGATCGTCACTCACCGGATCGTCCTCGCCTGTCATCAGCAGCATCCTGGCACAGCTTTACTCACCGGATCTTCCTCTCTGGCAGGGTGTGCAGGCCGGCTCTCCGTCAGCGGTGCAGACGCATCTGCTGCAGCCATCGTGAAAAACTGTCCACTTGGCTCCCGGTGTACAGCCTGTCACACACAGATACAGACAGACACACTGACAGATGGATCACGGAGATACAGGGGGACGCTGCGTGTAACGACTGTCACGCACGCACGCACGCACGCACGCACGCACGCACGCACGCACGCACGCACGGCAGACGACACGACACGCGACGCAGCCACGCAACAGGCCGGCAACGCTCACGCACTGCACGCACGGCACGCACGCACGCACGCACGCACGCACGCACGCACGCACGCACGCACGCACGCACGCACGCACGGAGAGAGGTCAGTTAGAGATGGAGGGATTGATATATATATGAGACAGATAAGTGAGGACATGTGCCTGCCCACCTGTTACTATTGCGGCGAGCGAAATCACAATCGAGAACCGTGATGTATAGTGGAGCGGCCTATACAAGGTATTATCTCCATGTTCGTTCACACGGCCCACAACGGCTGTTGGTCACCTGACCGAGTCTGAGGTAGTTGACCCCCTCCGGTTCAGCGTCTGCACAACAAACATTGCGATGATATATACCAGTGGTTGGCACAGTCAGGGACGTAGCCAGGATCTGGCCAAGGGGGGTCCCGACCTGATTCCAGGGGTCCTTGGCGCTCAGAGGGGCCCAAATGAAGATGAAGGGCCCTAAAAAAGACATTTTGTAGAGGCCGTTGCTTAGTGCACTCAGTCTGTATGACATCAGTTAGCGCACTGTTTTAACAAACAAAAAAAACTATTTTTGGCAACGATATCGTGGCGCAGTGAACAGCCTTTGTCCGGGCTGGATTTTGCCAGCGCCGAGCAGGTCATCTCAAGTGGAGGTTGGGCGGAAGGCATTTTCGGATGGGGGAAAGAAACCCAGGGCGGCCCCTTNCTCTTGGGACCTATAGTCTAGACAGACTGAGCAACGGTGGTGTCGAGTGTCGTGCTTTTAGGAATGGAGCGGCTGGCGCAACTTGTATTCGAATACAGCGTCTTGGCCTTCCATAGCGTGACGCTATCCTGTTCAACTTCAGGAGATGAATGGCAAGTGCGGGTTTATTTTCGTACCGCTCAACGTTACATCGGCGAGATATCCAAATGTATATTAGAGTTCGCCAGGTTGACTGAATGGACGCGTCGTACGAACTTCTGTCAGACCATCTGCCGGCCGCGTGGGAGGGGCGTGGCCTGAGGGCGGGCGGGCAGGCAGAGCGGCCTACTTCTGCCCCGGTCACCGGACCCAGTCACCCCACGTGGGCTCCAGACGGGAGCGTCGGAGAGCGGCGGAGAGAACGTCGACGTCGACGATGGCGCGACATACAGGCGCCATCCGGCCAGACGGAATAAATGATGATAACCTGCGGCAATCGCTCGGAAAATGGTATCACGCTTCAAGTTATTGTTCATTTTCCGAGACGCAAGCTCATGAAAACTTATGTGTTTTGTCCTGAAAAGCGGAAAACACCGAACATGTTTATGAAAGTTTGAAGAAACAGGAAAATAGATAAATAAATAAACTAGATTAAAAATAGCATTTCAATATCTTCCGAAATGCGTAGGTTTCTGGATCATTCACCTTCTCAAGCAGTCAGCATGTTCAAAGCTCCTCAGGCCCTCGTGGGCCTGGCGATATTGGCAGCCTGTCCAGAACTATGACTCACACTAAATTAGGGATTGCCTCTCAATTAGATCTTCCTCCGGCCCCACCTACACACACTCAACTCGCATCACTCTACGCCACTCGACAACCGGACAGGGGTATAGACATGATTCTGAGAACAGGGAATGATACCGTCACTACAGAGTACAGACTTATCACAGTCCGATAAAAAAGGGGTGCGGGTGCGAATGAGCGTGTTTTCCAGAGTCGTTTTCAGATTTCATGAAAATCCACTGTGGCGAAGAAGAAGTGCGTTGAAGTCTGTGCGTTTACAGCAAATATAAGCTAAAATTTATAGATATAATTGGAGGGAGGAACAATAAAATTCGATGAAAAGAATACAAAACAGGCTAATGATATCCCAAGACCCAATACAAGCATGCAATATGTTAAGGTAAAAGCCTGGCGCGGTGCCAACGTTGATCAGGCCTTGCTTGGATATATTTTAGACAGTGTTTTAGCATATCGTTGCAAACTTACATTTAGTGAGAAACATAATTGACTTAGCACAGCTGTAGATAAAACTTGACGATACTAGCCACTGGCGGATCGAAGGGGGCGGGGCATTAGGCCAAATGCCCCCCTAAAGCCTGAAATCGGCGCAAATTTACACGTCTCCTGACGTAGAGGGATATCTTCACACTTTTATTTTATAAGGAAAGTTTATTTTCGAACGTCTAGCAATGCATAAGGGAGCAAAATCCGACGATTTTATTAATTGTGCGAAACTTGTTTGGGGTGATGCCCCCATGGCGCCACAAACTGCCGTTCTACATCCACCAGTCAAGTAAATATAAATGACTGATCATAGCATGCCATTGAGACAAATTATAGACCTGTAATATAGACTTAAATATGTAATATGGACTTCAATAATCAACCCAAGTTGAAGGAAATATTTCAAAGATTGGCTATAACCAAATAGGCAACAACAAGGTGTCAGTGGCATCAAACGATCACATGACCAACACATAAAGACGACTAGATGCATCGAATTTCAGTGAAATTCAATTTTTTATTTGAAAGTTCAATGGGCACATTAACAAAAGGTAAACTGAAATTTAAAAGAGAGTTGTGAACTTATGATAATATATATTATATTGAAGGTTTCGTCTACGATAGTTTACTTGCAAATAATGATTATACGATAATTACATATATTCGTTCCTATGCCATTTGATACTGAAATATATTTCGTACTGCCCACGAACGTGGGCAATGGGCAACCAACAAATACATGATTGTAACGTTACCCGAGAGATACTTGCGAAAAAGGTTATTTATTGTTAACGATTTTTTTATTTAACTCATAAGATGCAATAGTACAAATTAAATTTATATTTCGATCGCATTGTGAGGAATGAACGAACTTCGGTCAACATACATTTTAGTTTTCAATATGTCACTTTAACATAAGCAATTCAGCTGAGGTCACCATCACAGACACCCATGACAAGCACCATGTCCCCTCCTAATACAGCTACACGCCCACCCACCAGCAAAGTGGCGAAGCAGACCCACGTGCTGCCACCCTCAACTCACCAGCGTCACCACAGACCAAGAAGACGACGACCGACGCACACGAGATGCCACCAGTGAGCGTCCACGACAACCAGAGAGAGCACACTGACAGAACAGCCGTCACAGCGCGCGCGGGGGGGGGGGGGCGGAGAACAAGCGCAGCTCCAGAGACACCACCTTTATTCTCATCGTACCGTCGCGTCGCACGGACTACATGCGTGGGCCAAATACGCTCAACCTCCTGCACTCTGCCGGTCCAACTACCGACGCACTTTAGCCTCTAAGAACTCCGGCGCGCGCTGAGCGACGTCCGTCCGCTCTGGCGCGTGACGTCACCGGCAGCAGTCGGCCGCCGCCGGTCGGCTGGGTCACCCCCTCCCCTCCCCCCGACTGGCTGACCTCTGGGTCAGCCGCCGGCGGGCTGACCACGGCGGCACCGGGTCGCTTCACGACGAAATTTGGCACCCCGCGCCTTGGAAAGGGAACGTTGGGTTGTGCTCGTGGGCGTCGAAAGCGGGGGACGGGGGGACGTGTTCCCCAGCCACGGCAAACAGGGCCGCGACCCTGCTACAATTTTTTGATTTTAACATTACACCTGTGGTCGTTGCATGACAAAAAAAAATCGACTTCGGAATGCCTACGCCCCCCCCCCCTCCACACCTTTCGTCACGTGGCGACGCCCCTGATTGTTCTAGAACCGCGTGCGTGGCACCCCCACCGACGCAGTTCCGTGACGTCATGAACATCGATCGCCCGAGGCGGTTTGTGCAGGTTCCGGTCAGTTTTCCGTAGGCGGGGTGAGTGGGCGGAGCAGTGCAGACCGCGGGGGGAGGGGGTGGTCACGGGATAGACAGATGCCATTCGCAGCATGAAATGCTCTCATATGATGTATGAGAGGAGGCATAAAAGAACTCTCTACGCCTACGTGCGAACAAGCTCAACGAGCGCCGGCGCAGACTTATGACGTCACACCATCCAAAGTCGGCATCTGTCGACCAACGATACGCCGAATACGACACAGCTGCGCCGAAAATAGCCCGGCAATCAGCCGCCGGTGCCGTACCAGCTCTATTTGATTGCAGAGTGGTCTCTTCTGGCTGATATTGCGTCTCGGAGGCCGGCGCACAGCAGGCTGTTGCTTAGTGGCGTAAGCTATGAGCGAACACGCGTCAAATCTGACACGGTAGGTAATATACACCGCCGCCGCCACATAAATGACCGCTGTGCTTTTACGGACAGTAGCCTAAAAAGGGTGCCGTGACGTGGTTATGTGTGCCTCAGAGACAGTCGATATGAAAATGGACTATGTAATTGTATCCAGGCTGGATAATAGCGCAATAGAGTGCCTTGGTCAGTTTGAATTTGATATAGCAAATTATAGATAGGACGAAAGTCCAATGTGCAGATTTAGCTGAAGTGTGTAGGTACTTCCGTGCTTGACAAGTCAGTTGACATGACAACGTTTCGTGCACGGTGCAACACGCTATGATTCATACCTAAGCAAACACAGACAGTATATCAATTCGCATTCAAAGCCCTGTAGAATCGGTAGGTAGGTGCATTGCTGGCTGAGACCCCTGCAGAGTTCACACGCCGTATACAGACCAACCAACTATGGAGCGAACGAAACGAAGACATTGCCGAGCAGTAGCCTCCAGGGGCGTCATTTTCTGAAAATGCTTGGGGGGCCAATGCTAACTATAGAATATAATTACATTCTTACCGTGCAACGCCATAGGCCTAATGTTAAAATTAGAAAATTACCCCCCCCCCAAAAAAAAAAAAAAAAAATCGACACCAGTGATACATTTTATCCCTCTGCCCTGGCAAAGTACGATAAGCTGTGGCATAAATTTCCCAGCCAGGCTGTTTGCGGGAGTGGGGGCGGGGCGGGGTAGCCGCCAGCCAACGTGGGCGGGGGCGGCCGACGTGGGCGTAGGCGGGGGCGGTAACGGGGGGGGGCGGTACAGTGTGAGGGAGGGCGAGCGTTGAGATGCCGGTCCTTAGGGCGGGAGCTGAGACTGTCTGGGCGTGGGCTAACCGGACGGCTCGGAGGCGGGGCGGCGGGGCGGGGGCGGGGCTGTGCGGGGGCGCGAGGCGGGACGGGACGGGACGGGGCGGGGACGGGGCGGGGCGGGGGCGGGACGGGACGGGACGGGACGGGGACGGACGGGACGGACGGGACGGGGACGGGACGGGGACCGGGGACGGGCGGGTGATGGCGGGCAGGCGCGGAGTGTGAGCGGGGCGGGGAGGCCGGTACAGCCGGAGAGGGTTGCCTGCCGTACCGGGCAATAGTAACGGGCGGCGGGATGTGCGCGGGGGCGGGGCTCAACCCAGCACGTCTCAACACTGACACTGGTGCGGTCCAACAGTGCAATTTCGTGACACGCTGCGCTGCAGCGGACTGCGGCCATTGGCGCGCCCGCATGTATGATTGACACACCAATGAACTAATTCGTTTGTCACGTCTCGCTGGTACCGCTGCGACACCAATGGCGCAATACAACCAACGGCGCCAGAGCTGATGACAGCTGCCGGGCCGGGCCGCGTTTGTCATCAACCATGTAGACGGCAGCTGTGGATATATACATTTGCAAGCAAAAACCTCCTCCTGTGGACGCTTTTCGTTTAAACGGCCGTCTGAAAGCAAAAATGACACCTTTTTTCTTGTTTATTTATGTATGCGGTGCTGCGTTACAGTAACTGACCAGATAAAGCGTGACAATGCGGAGATGCCCAGCGACCCAGCCAGGATTCCTCCTGTCAGGCGGGTACAGTCGCATCAGGGACACAAAAACCGGTCCATCGGGCGCTGTGTCCCCGATTGAGGGTCGGCACGCCGCCTGTTCACTGTGGCGCGGAGACGAGCGGGAGTGCCGGCCGGTCGCCACCGATCAGTTTGACGGTGAAAGCCGAACAGCTTCGGATGCGACCAGCCGTAGTCAGGCTAAAAAGGCTGGATCGGGTGGCTTAAGACTAATGCGTATTGTGTACTGTGGGGCAGGGGCTTGTGTGGTAGGTGTTCAATGTTCATATCCGGAAACGATCGAGTTGACATGGTTTTAATAAACTAACCTTCTAAAAAATTATTGATAAAAAGTATAATTCAGTAAATTTCCCTGGCAACAATTTCGACATATGTGTGCCCATTAGGCATTATCTTCAGCTCGTCACATAAGTTTCAGGCAAACGTTGAGCTGAAAAGTATTCCCTGCCGGATCCAGAACGGCAGTTTGTGGCGATTTTGAGGATCACGCCAAAAAAGTTCCCAAAATTTTAAAAATAATCGATTGTTTTTCCTGCATTTGCAATTTGCATAAGACGTTTAAAAAACATGCTTCGTTAAAGGTTGCGTACCTTCTTACACCAGGAAAGTAATGTTTAAATTTGCGCGATTTTAGGCGGCACTTGGGGTGGCATATTCCCCTGATGCCCCGTCCTGGCATCGCTTAGTGCAGATCATTGTATGACGGGCAAAAGCTATATCTCAACAGGAATGGTGTTAGGCTAGACAAAACAAACCATAAACAACGTGCAGTCACAATGGCTGCATTACTGTGCATATTGATTCCATTCAATCTACACAATTTTATACAAGTTTGTCTCTGGGGTGTGTTCTTAGATTAAGAACATCGCTGCTCTGTTCTAACAATGGCCGTGCAAACTACAGCTAGCCAACACAATTTGGTTTGATGGCATTACTGCCATGAATTATGAAGCCACGCAATGCGAATGAGTTTAAGCGCAACAAATCACAGCATTGCAAACCTTGCTTGATAATTTTAACAGCAGCTTTAACAAATGAGAAACTGTCATATTAGTCCTGTCATACTGAAACTGTCATATTAGTCCCTTGTCACGAGATGAGCTGGCAACTTGAGCTGCATTTAACATCGATTGTGTTGCTGATAGCTAAGTGGGCCATTCTCACGTGTTTTGCAGCCTGCGTCCTATAGTACTGCTATAGCACATAGGCTATTATAGTGTTGCAGGCAATTCGCAGCACCCAGTGGCTTTTGGGTTGGCAGCACAACAGGGTCCTTGTCTGAACATGATCGTAAGAATACGGATGAAAGAATGGAAATCCTGAAAGGTGGTTAATGGTTATATAATACATTAAAGGGAGTGCTGCCTTACTCTTTGGAAATGTCAAATATATTTTTATTACGGGTAGAAGCTAACTGCTTTGATTATTGGTTACGATTAAATTCACGTCTGGAGGCCCCTTTAGTTGAATTTTTACTTATGTTCGTTTTGCTTGTTTTGTTTTCAAACTCAAAACGATCGTCACTATAAACAGAAGTAGTAGCGAAATGTTACTCAATGGGCATTGCCAGGCTAACAATATATGCTAGCGTTGTAATTTAAGAGCAATGCTTCTAGTGCGAAAGCTCTCTGCGACTATTGATAATTAATATTCTGCCAGAATGTGATTGGCGACTTTGGAATATCTCAGCAACTAAAGTGCATTTGGGGATGAAGCACGATGGCTAAATTCAGGAAAAATATGTCTGACAGACTAGTGTCACCACTCCACATGACCAAGACTGAGTAGGCACCTCCCTTTAATAGACCATGGGTGTCCCTTGCAGCCTTATGGGGACGCAGTTATGAAGTAGACAAGCTCTAATACTTTGCCTGTCCAATCCATGTCACATGAACTTATTGAAAAATCACCATATCGAAGTCGTTAGATCCTGGGATTTTCGGAAAATATCTAAGGCTGTGACGATACATGCTTTGATATCGTTTCACAGAATAAGAAAAACATACTCTCGCTAAGCCATGGCTTTATAATTTGCGTTTTCAGTTGAGGATGAGAATGAAAGCGGTATTCCCGCCTTCAAATAATTTCATTCACTAAGTTAACGTTGTATCTATTCAACCAATGGTTTACTAAAGAATCGTGCAACTGCTTCATCAAATGAATGTTGCAGTAATGGTGCTTGTATAAGTGTAATTTATTTGTTTCAGTCACGCATATCACAGCAACCACATGTCAAACCACGCGTTTTATTTCTGCATGGGTGTATTATGCCCTCCCTCATATCAGTTAATCCTCTTAACAATATTGTAATCCCTTTTTTCATACTTTATCACATTATGATCGACTTTGCTTGTTCTGCTCTCTCGTGGGACACAATTTGTATTACAACAAAGAATGTTTGCAATCTGATTGTGTTCAGAACAGTGTCAGTGATTGAACTACACGTTAACAGTATTACATATGTTTTATTGCTGTTACATCGTGAGCATTGTCCGAGTGGCTAACTTTTTATGGAGCAAAAAGGTAGACGAGCCTTTTATTAGATTCCTCATGAGCATTAAGGTTGTCGGTGCTCCATTAACTATTTGGTTGGACATTCGTACGTGTAATCGCGTGTATGACCAATTGACTTTACCAACCTTTGTTAACTACCATGGATCGTTATTATAATAAATTGCTTGAACTTAACGATCTTCTTCAACATCAGTCAATAATTGCTTAGCACGGAAGCTTTCGAACACTATGCTTCATTTTTTTTTGCCATCCGGTAAGTCTTATGCTATTTCCTGGAGATGAATGCCGGGGAGGGGCGAGGAGGGGCCTGGGGTTTAACCCCCCATGGGACTCCCTCCACTCGGAGGCAGGGGATTTGATCCGGGAGCCTATCCCCGGAACCGGCACCCCGGGAATCGAACCCGGGGCCGCTGCATGGCAGTCCTTTTGTATTGGGGTTTTCGGGCGCGCCGACAACTAAGGTAAATTTGCACCCATCTGCATGGCAGTCCGAGGACACACCACGGAGCTACCGGCTCCCCCAATATACCTACTTCATCAGCCTTTTGGCCAACGCTGCATTGTTGGCACTTTCATAGCGCCTTACGCAGTTTCATCGTTAAGTTTCGCTGAAACACTGGACTCGATGTCAATGACTGTATTTGACGGGGCTAGGTCAGCCCCTCCCCCATCTTGTCACCCGCCGGACCCGAAGGATGGCGGGCAAGCTGCTCAGGTACAGTCCTTGACATTGAAATACATGTTCAGCGAAATTCAACACAGAATAGGTGAATCGATCTGACATTTATTCTATAAATGGTGAATTTCAGGTAATAACAACTGCGAACTTCTTTGTTTGGTGGATTGACGCACTTGGTAAGAAAATACCACGGCATATAGTACAGTATTGATGAACAATACCAATACATTATAAACCATAAGAAGCCCACATAGCTCAAATACCCCTTGACCGTACCAGTTCCAACTGAATTTCCAGCCTCCCGCCTCGCTGGTGCCACAAGCCCGTTAGGGAAAATAGCCACTAACCCAATAAGCCTCTCCAATTTCTCGGTTTATCGAACACCGCAGACCACAGCGTTCATTACCGCCAGGTTTTACCCAGGGCCTTGCCTTTTCATCCCTCGCCTTTCCACACCAGCAGAGGCAGTAAGTGCACTCAATCCGCCCGAACGACCACACGAAATATCGAACCCGTGGCCTCAGCCTGTCGCATCACACCGCGACTTTTTGACATTCGGTCCACCGATGCGAGACGGCGCTGATCAAAAACCTCTCGGCATTCACAACAATCTCTAAAACCTCTAGTTTGTTGCTGAAAACCTCTTGGATACTCGGGGAAATCCACCTCGAATCATTATATTTACCTCTAGAAGCTGACGACAAAACCATCAGATTTGAGGTAAAACCTCTAAGTTGGCAGCCCTGATTCGGTCCGCGGCCCCACTAGCGAGGGGACAGCGAGAAACATACGTCAGGTTTAAATGTATAATCAACCAGTTGACGTGCAAACGTGTTGCACTTCGAAATAAGCTGACCAAAGGTGTCGCCGGAAGTTCCTCTACAGTACCAGAATCATCGTTCAAGAGAGCTGCGACATCTATGATATAACTACATGCGATGATTTGCATCGTCCAAATGCACTTGAATGTGTCGCCTGTGCTTTATGCAACTTTCTCTGGTGTTTGACAGAGAAAACGCTGCAGCTGCCAGTTGACAATATGTTAAATATGAAAGCGGTGTTTTTTGTGTGCTCATATTCTGTATGATGGTTTTTGTTGATAAGCTCCTTGTAACTCATGCCCGTTTCCTGTCGATAGGAAGAACGAATACTTGTGTGCTGGTTCAATTGAGGCACGTGAGGCAGCGAAAAGCAACTCAACTGGACAATCAAGTTCAAATTAGGTAGGGTTATATTTGCTTTCGTATTGTTATGTTTATGTTAAAATGGATAACTAAATTGCGATATAAAAAAGTGTGTAAAGTTTTGAATAGTTCCCCATTGGTATAATTCCACCACACATAACTTGACTGAGTCCTGTTCCAGTTTGAGGCCCTGTATTTTCCATTTATGTCGTTGCACTTCGTCTATATATCGGGTTCTGCGTTTCTGTTCAATCTAGTTATGTCAGGCAGCTGCCCTTACAGCCTGTTCTGTATCAGATCAGTTCACATGTTTTAATTCGTCTTGTTCTATCTGTTCTGTCGTTTGTGTCCAGTCTGTTCTATCGCCTCTCGTTCTGTCTCTGTTCTGTCGCCTCTTCGTCTGTCTCTAGTTTCTGTTCAGTCTGTTCAGTCTGTCCAGCCTGATCAGTCGTCTGATCAGCACGGTCCCTCGGTTCGATCAGTATGGTCTCTCGGTTTGGTATGTTCGCTAAAGTAGCATGATAGTTCCGTATCTTGACTTTCGTCTGTCCAGTCTGTTCTGTCGTCTGCTCTCCAGTCTGCTCTGTCGTCTGCTGTCCATTCTGTTCTGTCGTCTGCTCTCCAGTCTGTTCTGTCGTCTGCTCTCCAGTCTGTTCTATCGTCTGCTCTCCAGTCTGTTTTGTCGTCTGCTCTCCAGTCTGTTCTGTCGTCTGCTCTCCAGTCTGTTCTGTCGTCTGCTCTCCAGTCTGTGCTGTCGTCTGCTCTCCAGTCTGTTCTGTCGTCTGCTCTCCAGTCTGTTCTGTCGTCTGCTCTCCAGTCTGTATCTGTCGTCTGCTCTCCCAGTCTGTTCTGTCCGTCCTGCCCCAGTCTGTTCTGTGTCTTGCTCTCAGTCTGCTCTGTCCGTCTGCTGTCACATTCTTGTTCTGTCGTTCTGCTCTCCAGTCTGTTCTGTCGTCTGCGTCTCAGTCCTGTCTAATCGCTGCTCTCCAGTCCTGTTTTGTCGTCTGCCCTCTCCAAGTCTGTTCTGGTCGCTCTTGCTCTGTCCAGTCTGTGTCTGTCGTTCTGCTTCTCCAGGTCTGTTCTGGGTCGTCCTGCTCTCCAAGGTCTGTTCTGTCCGTCTGCTTCTCCAGTTGTTCTGTCGTCTGCTCTCCAGTCTGTCGTCCGTCTGTCAGTCTGTCCTGTCGTCAGTTCAGGTGAAGACTTGGCTGTCTAGTCAGCTCTGCACCGGGCGATCTGCATGGGTGTACTGCTTAAGTTAGCTATGGAGGAAAGTGACCGGCGGCGGCGCCACATCGAAGCTGTCTGAGGGTGCCTGGTGAATAGCACAATGAATGGATGGAAGGAGAGGAAAGAGAGACGGAGATGGGTGATATAATAAATATTTATATAAATAATATTATTATATTTATATATTATATTAGTATATATTATTATTATATAAATATAAATATTTATACTGCTTCATTGCTCCATGTTATGTAAGGGCTTGTCACAGTGGCTATTACGGCCAGTCTTATATATCACTTCTATGTGTTATA
This sequence comes from Semibalanus balanoides, assembly GCA_014673585.1. Taxonomy (NCBI): domain Eukaryota; kingdom Metazoa; phylum Arthropoda; class Thecostraca; order Balanomorpha; family Balanidae; genus Semibalanus; species Semibalanus balanoides. The sequence goes on from VOPJ01001274.1 coordinate 93,061, forward strand.
AAAAAACACACACGAATAATGGTACGGCACGGACCACATCATACACGCACAGAATGTTATTGCAAAAAGTGCTGCCGCACTGCAGGCCGGTGACGCCAGAGTGCGCGGGGGTCCACATCCCGCGGCAGCGGGATGTGAACGGGACTGCTGCACACATTCATACACACATTCATACAACGACATTCATACACACATTCAGTACACACATTCGGATACCACAGTTTATACACAGTCATCATACACACATTCATACACACATTTATACACACATTCATACACGCATCATACACATTCTTTATGATATATATAATAATATTATATATAATAGATATATATAACAGGCAGTATTTGTACACACATTTAATACTCACATTTATAACACCCATTTTTATAATGTATATCTATAATATGAGTATATAGATATATATAAGATACACATATTATTAACACATTTATACACACATTTATATATATAGTATATATATATATAGTTATTATATATATATATATATATGACTTACACATTTTATTATATTTAACATTATATTATACACAGCATTGTTTATACCAGTATATATAGTATGAGTATATGTATATAATATATATATATATATAATATATATGATGCCATTATAGCTTTATGTTTTCACAATGATAAGTTAAACGCTCACACAGGAAGACAGATCTGCACTTTGCTGTGTTGGTGAACCACGCCCATATAGCACAGGGCCTTTGCAAGAAATGACATTGCATGGGTACAGCTTTCCAATAAATCACCCCAGAAACCGAAATCAGCGACTTTCCTCCTAACTGGCGGGCGCACACGACGCCTTTATACGGAGGTCACGATACAAGTCGCGACGTGAGGTGGCAGACAAATCTAGCGGAGGCCAGTGGAAAAACCTCCGAATCACACACGTAAACAAAAAAACTATTTATCCGGTGTCAGTCCGACTAAAATATTTTCCGATTTCAACGTGTTGCCATGGAAACTAGACAAACACTGCCGACTGGGAATATCCTTAGATAGGTACCGCAATACCTGCGGAATTATCCGAGAGAATGTGCGGTCGACGACCCGCAGTGAGGATACATGCATTGCGGCGAGTTTATTGCTTTTTCACAACAGAAGTTTTCCAATCAAATGTCGGTCTTCCGGAAGCTGAAAAACTGAACGATTTCATAACATTCTTCGTAATCTATATGAGACTGGATATACGACAAATATGAGGCTAAAATAGACTGGTTATTGATTCAACACCGATTTAATCAACTGAAATCGTTCAATACAAATTCCTTGAATCGAAAAAAGTATACTCCATCATATCTTTTGATTCATGAATCGTGATTGAATCAAAATCCGCATTAAATTAAGGCGGATTGAATCAAAAGATTGAACGATTTTTAACAATTCAAGTACGCTGGCAAATTGCACAAATACATGCGGTCCCAGTGGCTACATTCATTTTTACTGAAATAGTATTGCTGGGGCATTCCACGAGAAATCGACCAGAACAATTGCAATGTTGCTGTTCTTGTTTTGTTTGTTCTTTCCAAAGTCCGAACATAGTCTTTAAATTTAAGCATGGTGTTTTTTATTACAAAATGACAATGTAAATATATCAATATATTTGGGCAACCAAAAGCAGAAATTATATATATTTTAGGTACTTTCAAATATAATATTTTTTCCAAAAATTTGCTTATGAAGAAAATGGAGATTTCGATGATCTAGGAGTAACGAAACAAATTTTTAGATAAAAAATATAATTTTCGGAAAACTCCCAACACAAGAGCACTTACTAGTAGAGTTTCTAATTATTATATAAATAATATATAACAAGTATATCTTAAGTCATAAATTCCCGACGTTATGGGCTATCAAAAATTAACGTGAGGGCTACGTGCCCGCATTTACGTGCCGGCCCGCTGCCCCCTGAATACGCCGCCCCTGGAACAAACACACGAGCACAAAGTCTCGCTATAGAAGAAAACGCTCACGTAAAACTCGTAGCCAGACGTACCTACATACATAGCATAACAATGCCAAGGATCCTGACGAGGATGGAAAACACATCCTTTCCTGGGCAGCTCTCGGCCGTCATCCGGGCTATGGTGACGTCACGGCCTCCCGGAGAGTTGAGTGTGACGTCACAGAACAGAGCGGTAAACAGCTCGATACCAGAGTGCGTGTGCGTGCGTGGGTCCGAGAGCGTGGGCAGACTGGATCCGATAGCCTCGGGAGAGAGGCGGCGAAATGTCGGTGCCGCGTTAATTGCAGAGGATTGCCGAGTTGGTAAATTAAGATGCATAAATTCGCTGATAAACGTTTGCAGTATTTTAGGTTATAGGTACGCTGCAACTGTTGCATGACACAGAGTGGATTGCATAATGCATAGCAAAGCACTGAATAACATGCTAAGGAAAATACATCCAACGTTTCCTGAATGACAGGAGATTGATCTATATCCTTCTGATAACATTTTATGTATTTATGTATTTATTAAAGCCAATAATTATGTTTCCAAAACTCATTAGCAAAGCCAAAGCATATAAGTATGTAACAATTTTAACATTTAGTTACATTATGCAAAACCGGATATTATCAAGTCATTATATATCATCTTCATTCAAACCTCACTACCTTATAAAAAAAAATAGTTTCATTAGCATAACAACAGCAAAATCGCCCGTTGTCGCTGTGGTTGATGCCTCGCGTCGCGTCGCGTCTCTGCCGGCTGGTGTGCCTTCTTAGAAGTGACGAGGTCATCTGCAGTCCCACACCTGAGCTGGCCAGCCAGGAGGCGCCGCGCCGGCCACCTCCCGCGGCAGCCAAACCCGACTCCTCAGCCTGGACTGATCAGATGCCCAACACACCAACGAAGCCACTTTATACAGAGGCAGAGCTCTCAGAGACAGGGCTCAGTCTGGACGGTGATCCGCGGGGGAGGGGGGGGGGGGTAGAACGCAGATCGCGACTCGGATGATGCTATGACAAGCTTGGGTAAATTCCGTCGAGATCGAACATTTTTACCATGGACAATTTTCGAATCATATTCGGATGGGTTTGATTTTTCCCAGAAAATTTAAGTGCGTAATTCTGTCCATTGCTAATTGTGTAAAAAGGTCGGAAAACAGGTAGATACGCCCACACACACAGCTCTGTCCGGCTTTGGAATCATGGTGACCTTCATCTAGGGATACCATGAATATGTATGAAGCCCAAACACAGCTTATCATTATGTGTCTAAGAATGCCTTCACTGATGCTGCTGCATACTTACAGCTAATCTTACAAGATTAAGTACAGTCTTTCGACGAAAAATCTCCGCTAACAGAAGTGGAGTTCATCAACAGATATTAAGCCGCGTTTTTATCAATTCAATCCGATTTATTAAATGCTGGATTGCTTTCCGAGGTCAGGTGTGGGGACAAAGTTGTCGAATTAAACCCATGAGACGAGCAAGTCAGTTTGCCCTTTATGCTACCATCCCGCTGATATTGCGAGCCGTTAGCTCTGCGCAGTAAATGAATGAACAAATCAATACATAGCTGGCTAGACGGACGTTGTGGGGGTCGATTGCCCAGGATCAGCCGGTACCCGGTAGTCTCGCACTTGTCGATCGCTAATTGGGTGTGATTGTATGTGATTGCCACTCACGCCTTGATACCGCCCCAAGTATAGTGCCGGCGTAGGTGGTGGCGGTCAGGGCAGGGCAGGCAGAGGAGTACAGGGCTGGCAGTGCAGGAATCTTGGCACTATCCAATGATACACTATCACTTACATATCCAAGTGATACACTATCAGCTCTTCCAAGAGCGTCTGTATGGCTGAGCTGAGTCGGCCGAGTCGGGCCGGGTTGAATGTAAATTTGTCTAGTAAGTTCACGAGAAACCTTACGGGTGCTTCGCACCCGCTCGGTAATTATGTACATGTATAAGTACATTACATACGTCGGTCCACGAACTTTGAACTGGTGACTTCATGCCAATTGTATCACATATAAGTCAACCACCACAAAATCATGCACCCTCTAGTCAACCTCGATACTTCTCAAAGAACTTCTGTATGATTAAATACCGAAAAACAATTGCCGTAGAAATGCTGAAAATTAATTAAAAACCACCTGCACAAGGCCGTAAAACAGCAGTGAGCACCTGTGACTTCATGAAACAAGATTCTTACCAATGGCAGCTGCAGTTTTGTCTTTAAATAAATTATATAACAATGCAGTGTCGAAGACACAACAAACGAAAGTCATGCTACCTTCGCCCAACTATACATTCATGTGCTGTTATCGGCAAATGTTACACTGACACTGTCATTTCCATTTCTGTAATTCAGCCTGCAGCGCTCAGCTGGCACCAGTGCGCCACCGACATGTCATTGTTCTCAATCCGCCTATACTCATTCATAACGGCGCGCCCTGAAAAGCCACGGGTTCAATGTGTATGTTTCCGAAAACAGTACACACTTAAAGTCTACAATCAACACAACATTTCGATAGAATAGCGATAAAACTGGTAATTTACCGACGATTAAGCCACTGCTGGGTATTGTTTATACTCGCATTAACAGCGGTACAACGCTAAGCTTAATATCTACACCTTCGGTCAGGGGCCACGACAGGAGGAGGGGGGGGGGGAGGTTATGGGTGTGTCCCGCTCACCACATTCTGAACGTTGTAGTGGCGACACATCGGAGCGGGGGGGCTAGGCTCCAGCCGGGTACTAGGAAGAGCGGGGAGCTTGGTGGGACCTGGAACTGGGTAGAAGGATGGAGGGAGGCGGAGGCGGAGGTATGATGCAGAGAATCATGTATATTGATACCATGATTGCTTAAAAGCGCAATAAAGCTTTGGAAAGCTATGCCGACGGAAAGCTGTGACGAATACTTATTCGAGAGGATGCAGCATCGGAGTTCGGAGCATTGGCTTCAGTAAGTCAACCATTTTCGAATGATTGATGATAACTCATAATCCATTTACATGTGTAAGCGCCTGACAATTTTACCAATATTTGTACTTATCAGCAGCTGAATAGCCTCCAGAGATTCGCCTTCACATTCAGACATTAGCATATAACCTTATATGGCCCGGCACGCATCCAGCGGAACTGCATTTTGCCGTAAAGGCAGATCTGCGTATGATGTCTGAAGCATACACAGACAGACATGGGTGTAACTTTGGATGTGGTTGGTGTGGAAAGCTCCACACCAACTTGATATGTTGGTGTGGACTGTGGAAAACCCACACCAACTCATTGTAGGAGAGATGCAATGTTGATTATCCAAGTGGCTTTTTGGGGCCGTGTGTACATTTCGACTGTCCGTTTCTAGTTAACAATTCATTTTTACAGCATTTGAAAGACAAGAGGACGAAATTCGGAATATAACAAATGACAGCAATGACAATCCTCACCAACTTTGAAACCGTTTCTACGCCCACGCAGACGGACGTGGTAAAAGACAGTGCCAGAGCAAACACATGTCAAATCCGGGTCCAAGCATCTACAATTAAGCCGCGGGCCCAGGCCAAAAAGGTAATCTGAACCACCACAACACAAAAATTCAGACATCGGCATAGCGCAGACATAAAAAATAACGACCCATGAACCAGCCCAAAAAAAGACCGGCTCGAGCCGGCGATAAAATATGCTTAATCCGCCTCCACTACACCACCTGCCAGAAGCAAGCGCTAAACGTCTACCGTGAGCCGGAAAACCAGGTCTCGGAGGCCTGGCAAACGATAACGACGTCGTCGGAAATATGACAGTCACGTCTCAGACCTGCACGGAAGAATAAAGGCCCAGTGGACGTCATCCCCAAAGACGAAGTGAAACATTAGCACGCCATGTCGTACAACGGTGAGCACAAATCGTCGCGCCAGCTGACCGTAACGCGAACGCAAGGCATCACGTGTTTTTTGCGGTCACGTGAGCTGCTCCGCACGGCGGCTGCGGAGCGCAGGGGAACGGGGTATCAAGGGCAAAGGGACGAGGAAGGATGAGGAAAGGGGAGGAGGGAAGAGAGGGAAGAGGGAGGAGAGGGAGAAAGGGATGTGGGTTACTAGAGATCTGCCAAGTCAATATCCGCGCATTCTCAACATGTGAGATATAATTATGTGTCCGAGGGACCAGACAATGAGCGAATAAATCGATAGCAAGAAATGAAGGAAAGTGAAGACAACGCAAAAAAATACAATTGTGGTGGGAATCTAATATGAGGGGGCACAAGGCACAGAGTAGAACAAGCCAATTGGTCAGCATTGGATTGGTTTAAACTACGCCTTCCCATGCCAAATTTGAACCGTGTTTTAACCACAAAATATTGCCGATTCGACGCACACTAGACGTACTATGCAGTTAATTGATTTATACCAGGCTCTCCGGCCTTTGGACTCGGCGATCTCAGCACGGGGGACCTCGGTCCAAAATATATATTTTTTGGGCCCCGTGTGGCATTATATATTACCAAATGCCGAGATATTTTGTCAACATCAGCACGTGCTTTTGGGAAATGGCTTCGGAGTTCGGACCGCCGCGCTGCTGCTAATGTCAAAAGTAGTTAGGAAACGATTTGGACTGTGGTCATTTTGATTTTCCCAAACAAATTGTTGGACAAATTTCGGTACCTGTTCTTTCCCCTGGTGGTGGAGACCTTCTCCACCTTCTCGATCCCAGAGAAGCCCCATTTCCGATCGGTCACTCCTCCCCCAGACTACTAGCATCATACCAGAGAAAACAACCGGCTGCACCTAATAACTGAAATCAGCTGCAGCCATCAGAACATAATTCCGGTGCGTGGGCCCTGCGAGCGCCGCCCGGCTTCCGAAACGCGACAAAGCGGGCAACAGATCGAATACGAAAACTGTGGAAAACGTCCATCAATTGACGCGACAAGGTGCCCACTGGCTACACAGCGAACGATCAACGTCTGAAACGTATCGACCCTCGCCAGAGCGCGGAGCCTGGTCCATGGAAGAAGAAAGGAGAAGGGACATTCAATTCGAGTTAGATGGTCGACATAAAGGAGGTGGGTGGGATTAAGAGGGAAAAATTACATAGATTAGAAAAGAGAATACAATATCGGAGAGGAAAACAAGGTTCCTCTCCAGTATAGCAGATGTGGGGATGTATTTTAGGAAAACCAATCTCCAGGTCTCCGGAACGCAGGGGCATTATGACTGAGGCCCTTATCGCCCCCTGGATGAAGGCGCCTCAACCGGACTAATGAAATAACTCATAACCGACGATGGAATTCCCAAGGACGAACCGAGGACACGGCCAAGAAAGTCCTCGTACTGAATGAGGCACATTCAGGGTCTTATAGGCAAGTTGAGTATGGCCACAAGATGGACAAAGTCCAACATTATTCAAATTCCCCTGTACAAACTTCTGATCGCAAGAACCAGAATTTTGTTCCCAAAACTCCTGAAGTAGGGAGCAATCCCCCTGCAACTCCCTCTTACCTACACCCCCTGAGTAGGATAACAAAACGGCTAGGAGGCTGTGACATTTAGCTTAAACAAAGCTGATCAGAGATAACCGGAAAGTCGACTGTTTAACGAGATGCTTTAGATTGCGAAATACGCGACTTCTCGACATACGATCAATCGGAACATTAAAAGGCAAAAATACGTGTTTTGCGATATGAATGTGTTGCAAATGTATCAACGAAAATTTATAACATACAAATAATCGATAATCACAGCCATCACTCGTGTTTCCGAAGACCCATTCACATAAACGTCCACAAGCCAATCAAAGGCAGAGGCCGACGAGGCTCGCGTCTGCACGGTTGGGAGACGTGTCACGTGACTGGCTATTATTACGTGACCTTAATCACGTGGTCGAGAAATTATCCCCAGATGTCATTAGGCGCGGCTGTATCGCAGAATACAGCCATACAATGGCGTTCTTGCATGCACACATCCATAGATTCCTCATTAGGCATGCGTCGCAGAACACGTCTGAACGTGAAAATAAGCCTGTCGAGAGCGGATGCGACAATCGCCAGTCCGGGGACAGCAAGTCAAGCATGCCAACAGCTACTTTTTATACCCACTTTCCATTCAGCCTTTGATGCAGTATTGTGGCAATGCTGCAGATGAATGGGAAACACACTGAGTCATGAGGCGACTCTGTGGGGTGTCTGTCCAGCTTGCAAAGCTACTTAGGCTATCTGGAACGTAACGACCATGACGCTCACTTCATGCTCACATTCCTATTAAATCATATCTGCGAACTAATCATCTAACCACATCAGAATCGATCTGTCCACACCAAAGACGGGACACTTCTCCCCAGTGTTAACAAACGTTAACTTCATCGCGAACAGAGTCAACCACAAGGATGCAACACAGTCCGGCATGAGGAACACCAATACTCGGATGGTATTTGCCTATAGTACTCTCCCTACTCAGCAGACAGACATGCACGCACCTTCCACCCCCGCATGCCTTACGCAAGACTCGCAAACAGCCAGGTCATTGGCGTTGATTGGGCCGGATGCCGCCGCCCTTACCAACATGGCGCCGCCCTTACCAACATGGCGCCGCCCATATACCGGCCCAACATGGCGTCATCCACGCCGCAGGGTCAAGATCACACGTTGCGCCACGTGTCTCACTCGGCTGAAAGCCAGTCATTCAGACGCAGGACCGCCCCGGGCGGTGTGATCAGATTTCTACGGCGGTGGTGGCGGCGGAGAAGAAAGCGATGCGTTCGATACCTCCAGCGCTAACGGGATGCGTTGGTTGAGCACTTCGTAGGGCGACCGCAGCGGTACAATTAAACCGGGTGATGCGAATCCGAGTATCGTAAGAAATCGATCGGGTTGAAGAGGTTGCCGCCCAAGCGTCAGCATGAAAAGACGTCGTGCGTGTTAAAAGGGAGCGCGGCTATCGTAAGGTGACGATTTTCCAGCATAAATTGACGCGGGAAAATATGTCACAGCAAAAGATCGACTGAATATGTTGGATGGGAAGTGATGACATTACTATGAAAGCGCATGAGTTTCAAAATAGTATTTATCTTTGTAAAATCGTGTAATGAAGGCTGGCTGCTTGGTTTTGACCTGCTTATGTTGTTAACGGAGCCTTTTTCGACGGGAGCAATTAACTACGGGGGCCGTAACTTTCGTTCCGCTATACTCCGTTCCAACACAGGACCCAAGCCCGGCCATAGTACTCATAGTTTGTTCAAAGTATACATGGTACGTTCGTAGTACGCGAACATAGGTAGAAGTAGTGACAGGTACGAACAGTCCAAGCTAGATCATTATGCTCTTGATATCAATTAAAAAACAAAACAACAATCATTATTGTGCTGAAAAGACAAAACTGACCGTGCGCATTGCGCATTTCCCAACACCATATTTTGCTACGGCGGATGTAATTTTCGAAGCTTATTACTCACTTCGTGTCCCCGTCAAAATCTTTCCAAGTCCGACAGACACCATTGATCGAAACGGAGTCCTTCACTATCTTGAGATCCAATATATAATTTGAATCCAAAAAGTTTATAAAATTGCATCAATCAAATACCGAAACGTCATGCACAATAAAAGTATGCCACTGAATATGAACAGAAACCTAAACTAAACACCGCACCTAACAACACGTCATGTCCATCCACGCTAACCTTTCTAGTAAGGTTCGACTTCCACAATGATGATACACCAAGGGAGGCAAGGGAGGAATAGGAGAGCGACTATTAGCACCTGCCAACCAGTCCAGGCGTAACCCCAAATGTCAGAGCGGGAATCCATGCTGGCATTGAGGGATGAAGAGGGGCACAGCCAAACCTCGGAAGGGGGGGGCACGGCACTTCAGGGCCCCAAGCAAAAGACCCAAAAGGCACGAAAAAACAACCGGATTTAGGGTCACTAAATTTTGACGGAGCCCTTAAAAAGTCACAAAGGACTCACAATAATTGTAAGTGTGAAAGTCGGACCCATGAGGGGGAACGTAGCACCACTGCCCTCCTGGCTAACCCGATAGTGGAAATACGAAGAGAGAGAGAGAGAGAGAGATAAAGAAGAAGAGAGAGAGAGAACGAGAGAGAGAGAAGAGAGAGAAGAAGAGAAGAGAAGAGGAAAAGAGAAGAGAGGAGAAGAGAGAGAAGAGAGAAAAGAGGAGAGAAGAGAGAGAGAGAAAAGAGAGAAAGAGCAGAAGAGAGAGAGAGAGAGAGAGAGAGAGAAGAGAATAGAGAGAGCGAGAAGAGGAGAGAGAAGAGAGAAGAGAAAGAGAAGAGAGAAGAGAAGAGAGGAGAGAGAGAGAGAGAAGAAGAAGAGAGAGAGAGAGAAGAGAGAGAGAGAGAGAAGAGAGAGAGAAGAGAGAGAGAGGAGAGAGAAGAGAGAGAGCAGAGAGAAGAGAGAGAGAAGAGAGAGAGAGAGAGAGAGACGAGAGGAGAGAAGAGAGAGAGAGAGAAGAGAGAGGAAGAGAGAGAGAGAGAGAGAGAGAGAGAGAGAGAGAGAGAGAGGAGAGAAGAAGAGAGAGAGAGAGAGAGGAGAGAGAGAGAGAGAAGAGAGAGAGAGAAGAGAGAGAGAGAGAGAGAGAGAGAGAAGAGAGAGAGAGGAAGAAGAGAGAGAGAAGGAGAGAGAGAGAGAGAGAGAGAGAGAGAGAGGAGAGAGCGAGAAGAGAGAGAGAGAGAAGAGGAGAGAGAAGAAAGAAGAGAGAGAGAGAAGAGAGATGAGAGGAGAGAGAGAGAGAGAGAGGAATAGAGGATCAGAGAGAGAGAGAGGAAAATATGTAATATGGGGAGAAGGAAGAGGGTCACGGACAAAGTTTTACTTTGGATCCAGTGATATGAAGAAGAAAAAACGCATTAAATGGTACCTTGGATGCGGAACTCTAGGATATCTCCGGAAACATCAAGAAAATAATCAAGGGGACGACAAGATCCGGAGCACGGATTGTAGAAATCTCTGATTGTAAAATCTGCTTGGGATTTCGGTATATGTCTTAGCAGTTAGCACTGAGTGAGGAAGAATATGGAAAGGAGTGGGTACGAAGTGTCGTAAACCCGAGTTAACTGCCCAGAACAACGCACTTCAAGTTCAAAGACTGGCCCTTACCATGTGACGAAAGTCGCCGAACAATGATTATCATGTCACTGCATGGTAAATACCGAATTAATGATCTTCCTCTTATGTATGCCTCCTTTCACACACTACATCGCAGTTGTCAAGAGAAACGCATCGCCTCGAGCAGCAGAGAAATGCACTGCAATTAGCTACACAACCTAGCAACATATGGTCTTCCTGAGCATGACATTTCCGTTAGTTTTACCCTTCTGTTGCGGTAAAACAGCCGACGAAAGTGCAGTGCCACGGCGGTCAGTAGTCGACCACACCGTACAGTGTACACACTACACATATCAATATAATAACTTAGCCAGGGAGGAGAGAGCTTGGCGTGCCCCTGATTACCATTTAATAATGGCATTGTTCGTCAGCCGACCCTGCATGACGTCTTGCCTGCAACATGTGTGTCGCCTACATCAGCAGCTGGACTGAGGCTGATGCAGGGCTGCTGGACTGAGGCTGGTGCAGGGCTGCTGGACTGAGGCTGTGCAGGGCTGCTGGATGAGGCTGCAGTGCAGGTCTTGCGCTGATACGAGACCTTGTGCTACTTTGGAATAGATAGCAAAGTAGCAGTAAACATCATTTTAGGCAGAATATTATAGTGGTTGAGGCTACTGTAAACCCGCGCGGCGTAGGGGTCTCTCGCGAACGCGCGGCGTAGGGGGGTAATATTACCCCCCTCTTATCTTTCCGAACCAATAACCCGCAGCGCGAGTGGGCAAGGCGGCGATCGAGAAGCTCTCAATAAACGAATCGAATGCATACCAATTTTTTCAAGTTAGGTCAAATGTAAGGTGTCCGGTTCGTCATATGGAAAGTTCGAGTTAATTGGTTAATTGGTTCATACTTTCAATTAAAAATCCTTTGAATTAAGACTGTCAATGACATGCTCTCAAGGTGTAATACATCTATTGCATTACGTAAAATGGAAATTGGAATGCAAAATGTCAAGGTCAGGTAGGTCACAAAAGGTCACTTGTCACAAAGAGGTCCTAAATAAAGCGCTTGTGACCATTTTTAGGGGTTCATTTTGCACGTAAGAATCGATAGAAACATCATTTTTTCAACATTGGACCCCGTCAAGGTCAAGATCAGGTCATCTAAGGTCAAAACTAAATAACTGACTATATGAAAAACAATGCATGTTCTAGGTTAGTTTTGTCTCATAAACGACAAATTGGCATTTAAATAATCTGTATCAGGTCAAAAATCCCAAAAAAAAACGTTTTATTTGAAAAATGACGTCATTGCCTACTTTATGCTTGGAGAGCAATCAGTAAGGCTGAAAAAACGAACTATTACTTTGAAATTTGGTCTGGGGTATTCATTACACTTGTTTCTCATTAAATATATATTCCGGTTTTTAGATAACCTTTGAATTTCAATTTTGGGGAAAATTTCTGAAAAAAATCATTTTTTTTTATTTTTATTTTGGGGGGTCAAAACCCAAAATATTGGAAATCCGAAATTGCCATCTTTAGAAAAATTAAATTTCCTTTCTTATCAGTTTGCGTTGTGCGATTTGCTTCAAAGCATGTTTCTACGATGCATGCAACTTTATCGTTATTCAACCAAAAATGGCATGACATGACGTCATCAACGCCATTATCTCCAAAGTTCTCAACTTTTTTCTCGATGAAATTTTTAGGTAAGACGTCAAATTAATGCTGGATAAGGTACTGAAAACTTTGACGTCGTTTAATCTGTTACGGTTTTCCGTTATTGCGGAAAACGGGAAGGGGTTGGGTCATATTTACCCCCCCCCTTCGCCGCGCGGGTTAACATCTAATCCAGCATAGACGGATTGCAGGAGACTGGTTAATAATTAATGTGTGTGTGTACCTATGCATAGAGCTTCTACGTTTTGTTTACATGACCCACAGGCTGAGCGATTCAAAGCTCAGTGGTTTAAATGAACTTAAAGGTATATTTTCCAATGCTCTGTAGACCGTTTACGGCCTTTGAAGATTGCACGAAAATGTAAAACACAAGTCCGGTGAATGTAAGGGAACGAGCAATGTATTGCATTATTTACCGTTCAATAATGTGTTCTGGGGGTTGTTTTGACGACTCTTCAGGAATTCAACTAATATATTTAGGCCTTCCGGTTTCTTCTCGACTTCATTGTTAGCGCCAGATGCCATATGCATGCACCTCAAGCAAAATGTTGGATAACACCGAAGACCCGTTTTGGAATCCACTGTGACTTTCAATAAATGATGTAAAATAATGTGGATATGAAATCTTATCACACGATATTGTAAGTCATGGCGGTTGGCTTATTTAAATGTGACATATATCAAAGGAGAAATCAGCTCTCAAGACCATCATTATTAATTTATTCAGCCTCATTTTACATATGAATGTAAGACGTGGTATAAAAATTAAATGCACAACATTGTCACAGTGCGGTTTCCGGTTCATGAAAGGAACATCTGAATCATTGATTATTGGTGCAGATAGGCTAAGCACAACTTCATTTTCGCTCTGTTGAGTGCACCCAGACATTATTTACTGTCGGCCGTAGCACGATTTATGTTCGGGTTATAAGGTCAGGATGCAATACTTGATATATATATATATATATATAGCATTGAGCGCACCATATCTGAAACGGTTGGAGATATCTAAACGCAGGTAGGTATTTGCCACGAAATTACAAATCAAGGTAGGTACTCCATATAGAAGACTTTGATAGTCAACTAGAAATAAAAATATTTAAGTCGTTAAAAACAAATCATTTAAAGAAGAACGTCATGGAAAGTGGGGCGTCAATTTTTTAAAAGATAAATCCAATATATTTATTTTCGAGCTATCTTTGCGGAATTTATCTCCCATCGTCTTGGTGTACCTTAAGCTCTCAGATTTTCCTTAGTTAACAAAAGATAGCATTTTGTTTAAAAAAAAAACTATGATGAATACTATAGGCGTGAGCGCGGGGAGGGACCGAGGGTTCCCACCATGGGTGAAACTTTTCATAACAAGTTCGTGGGGCGCAAAATATCACATTGACTATTTGTTCATGGTTGAAATAACAAATTGTCATTTTAACGTCAGGAAATGCTAAAATTTGACAAAATTAGGTGAGAAAAAACAGGAAATTGGTGGGGCAGTGGCCCCACCATTTGATTAGGAAACTCTGCCCATGGTTCCCACTTTTGGTCCATCAATTTGGCTTAAATTTGTTATTTGAGAAAATAAGGAAAATTTGAGACAATAACGGCACCAAGAAGAGGAGAGTTAAAATGAGCAAAGATATATTGAATTAAGATAATGGATTTATCTCAAAACAAGACCAAAATTTTACTCCCCACACATTTTCGTGACGTTCCTACGCCCCTGACAAGGGCTCCGCCACGGCGTGGGGTACAGTGGAAGTGTCAATCCATTTTTAAGTCAGCAGGGATTGTCGCCCAATTTTCTCTGGCCAACAAGATTGCTAGACATCAATGTGTAGCTGTTTGTATTATTTTTACCCCACCCCCACAAAAACTTTTCGATGACGGCGCCCAGGAACGATTTTTTCCACCCTCAAGCTCATTACTCAAAACCTAGATCCAGCACTGCTGGTGGTGACTTGGCTTCCCTGGATACCGCCTCCCAATTTCAACGGCGTGGCGGAGCCCCTGGTCCCTGATGAATCATATAGCATACGAATGATATAATTTCAACGTCATGCTATCTTGGCCAGACGGCCAGGTTGCATCATTCACTGCAGTGGCGCCCTCTCAGTCAACGGAATACCAGTCGTCCGCTAGTTCCCCAACCTGCCAAGAGATGTCAGCACTGCTCAGCGGCCAGACATGCCTGGCTCCGACTTCGGACGCTGGCAGCTTGCCAAGCTCCGGTCTCGCCAGCAGCGCTCATCAGTTTGGCTCGTGGACCCCACGTGCGCCAGAGGCATGAACGGATGTGTGTGAGATATTAACGACCGGCCCAGATACTTCTGATGCGAACGAACACGGAGCGAAGCTGGACCGGACGTTCGAGCTCTCGCCCGTTATATGCTGTTGGTCTGTAGTGGTTTATCGGTTGATATGGGGATGTGGTAGGCATGAGTGGATAATCATTCCAAAGTTGGTTGTGGCGAACTAAGGTATTTTTATGTATTTTCCTTTTTTTTAAAGCCATCACAGATGCTCCAAATTCCAATCGATTTGCCGTTACCAAAGAGCCAACACCAACTTGAAAGTGGGCGGGGCAACATTGACCATGCATACTAAAATTATTTACCATGGTGTATTAGAAGCAATTAGTAAAACTAAAGCCACGCAACATCAATTGCAGTCTAGTTCGAATCGAAATGAAGGGAGCCGGAGGTGGCCTATAGGGCGGATGTCCTCTCGCTCTCACCCTCGCTCTCGCCCTCCCAAGCGTCCTCTCAAAGCATAAATTGTGTGTGTTGTGTGCCGCAATTCATAACAGATCGATAATATTATTACTATATATTAAGAAAAGTTTACTATATTAATCCAACTATTTCAATAAAAGTAATGAAATTAACCAAAATCATGCGAGTTAAAAAACTGTTTCATGCGACAGACCGCTCTGTGTCGCCATGAACTTCCTTTATTTCTTGTCCCTTTACCAATTCGTCCGCTGCGCCGGTATAAATACCGTCCGACTTTTGTAAGACTATCGTCGTTTTCCTCACAGCTGTCCACGCCGCATTAACCACGTCATGCAGTGCCAACTAACAATAACGACGGTCATCTGGTAGCCGTCCAATTATGCTTTTATTATTACGTAATATAAACTTATATATAATATAGATAATTTAATATAATATAAAATAATATATTATAATAAAATAACATAATAAGTAATATAAACGTAACATACGTCTGATAGCTTAAGCATGGAAGTCACAATGACTGCAAATTAGAGCCGCTAAACGTGTCAAATGGGCATTGGACAACATTCAAAGCTATAAGTATGCCTGCCTAGCTTATTACCATTTAAAAAAAAAAAATTATGGTATAATCTTGGGAATGTTTGCAAACTTCAGAACACAAGAGCGGTCTAATTAGACGAGAGTAGCCTTGACAAAAACTGTAAACATAGTGACCATAAAACATCACACTTTTTTGTTTCACCAGATGTAGGTATAACTTGTGAACGTTTTCACTTCGAAAGGCATACAAGACGGAACATGGTGGAAGGAGGGAGGGTGAAGTCGGGGGGACCCCTCACTTTTCGACATTTTATAAAATAATTTATTTTGCTTTGTGGGAAAATTGTTTGATGGGAAAAGATTTGCAAAGACGAGAAGAGGAGAAGAGCCAAAATTTACATTTTTAATAGTGTGTTGAGTTCCTCTTAAAACTAGATCAATGTCCCACTGCCCCCATTTTTCGTGATGTTCTGCATCGTTGCAGGGCACAGCGACGAATAAACCGTTAAGCGTGCAGTGCAGACTGCAGAGCTGACCGTTTTACGGACCATTCGACACACTGTGCACCCTCACCAGCTAAATCTCGTGCCAGAATCAGCTCGACATGCTATCGCATGTATTCCCTCAAGATTCGTCCAGCTGGTCTGGCTCTCTCGCACCATGTATGGAGCGCTAAATCACACGCTTCTGTCAGATATGTCTTCGCCCTCTGAGGACCCACACACTACACAGTCAAGGGTGCCGCCACCTTCCAAAAGTTGGGGGGGGGGGAGGACGGAGGCAAGATTAATTATAATATTGTCATGCAACGCCCACGTAATGTTAAGAACCGACGCGTGGCGTTATGTTAAAATCCGGAAATGTTGGAGGACACGTCCCCCCCCGTCCCCCCCGTGGTGGAGCCCCTGCACATAGTACAGCATGGGTCAGGGACGTAGCCAGGGGGGGGGGCCTGAGCGAAATAAATTCACACTAAGATAGACATGAGATTCTCTGAAAACCGCGACCCTACCTCCCCCGGTCAGCAATATATGGCTGAGGAGCGAAAATTGAATTTCACACTAGATAGAATTATATTTTAGGAGCTAAAATGTGATTTTTTCCGACGTGGCCCCCCCCCCTGAACAAAATCCTGGCTACGTGCCTGGCATGGGTGCGTCATGCGTTATAACTCATCGCACTTCCCATAAGCGTATAGTTTGATAAGAGTTGGATACAATTTAGCAACTTGTTCATTGTAAAGAGGTTGTTTAAAATGATCATTTGCGCTAATAATATCATATTTGATTCACAAGAAATGTCAAAATATTATTACGCGTTTCGATTAACAAATCAACAATCAACATTAACAAATCAACAAAGTTGCTGATTTCTTAATCGAAACGCGTAAGAATATTTTGACTTTTTTAAATACAATAATATATTATTAGCACAAATGATCATTTTGAACAGCCTCTTTACCAATAAGCGTATGGTTGTGACAGAAGCAGAAGTTTGGGACCAGCTACGTTATGGCAGCTGGCTGGTAGTATCCAATATGGGCTTCAGAGAATGAAGATATAGTGACAGGGGTGTCGTTTTCTATAGGCCTGGTAGGGCCCAAGCCCTACTAATGTTCATTTGAACCACATCAATGCCTCTCTGGGCCCACCAATGCTTTACAGGATTTCCTAAAAGAGATAATAAATAAAAAATGAGAATGCATTTTTATGAAAAATGTATAGTATGGACCATGTGTGGTGATACAACTATTTAGCGAGGAGAACATTAAGATTTATTTTCCACGAAATCTATGTTTTGGCACATGGCACGTGCCACGTACCATGTGCGACGCTAAATAATATAATACCGGAAAGCGCACGATTAGCTCTGATATCACACCAGCTTTGTCCTGTGCAACTCAACAAAGGCCGAAAGAAGACGACCAAAAATGCATGCAGTTGCACCCCCTCTCAGGCTTAGTTTGCACCCCATGGGGTTGGCGTCCCCCCCCCAGAAGGCACCTCAGCGTTATACCGCACACGTAACCTACGAGTATGCCTTCACTTGTCTAAATAAACTTCTTGACATGCTCCAAATTAGTGGTGTCAATCGGTAACCAAAAATTTTGTAACCAAAAAATTGTGTGACCGATTTGGTAATCGGTCGGTCAGGCTTAAACATTTTTGGACACTTTTCGGTCAGCCTTATCTTGAACAATTCACATGTTCGTCACATTTTCACGCATTCTTATTTATATTCAGCAAATTGATGCTCAATTTACTCAAAATTCAATCAATTAATATAAATTATTCATAGAACACGTGACTATTATATCAAGATTGAAGATATCGCTCACAAGAGTAAGTGAGATCCTTAAAATAAGTATTGTATTAATTATACAATATACATATTACATACACCAAAACCACCGATAATTTTAAAATCGGTCAGATTTTGGACATTTTTTTGCTTCAACCAAAATCGGTTAATAATTGGTCAACCAAAAATTTTATGTTCGGTATTGGATTGGTATTGGTCAGGAAATTTTGGGAAAATGACATCACTACTCCGAACACGTGCTACATAATGTCTTCTTATCCACTTTTGGTGGCGTCGATTCCACGAGATCCCCCGCTGGTGGACACAAGCGTTGGTATGACCGCACCTGTAGCAACACGCGGAGGTACCTTTTGGCGCCCCCCCAGAAAGTAAGGTCACCTCAGCGTTGTACCGCGTACGCTACGAGTATACCTTCACTTGTCTAAATAGTGTCTTCTTGACATGTTCGGAATACATGCTACATTTATGTTCACGCGTCGGGTGTCAACGTAAAATGCTGCAAGTTTCAAATCTCTCAGACACAATGCTGCTTTGCACGACCACAAACATCTTTGGAGGTAAGGTCACTTGACGTGACCTGGTGCCAATACATGAAATTACCTGTGGTCAAAATTGTCACACTACATGGGCAATTAAAGCCCAAACAGCTGTGCAAAATTTGACTGCGCGTCACTGTTTTTCCGCTATTCCGCTATTTTGCCATCAAAATATTGTATCACTAAGCAAAATACAAACAGCAAACAAATTGGCTGAGAAGTGAAGGAAGGGATCATACCCCCGTCCCCCATCCCCTCTGTTCCTACGCTTATGGTTATTATATTTAAGAGTTTTAGCCTCTGGATAGGCAGCGTGTGTTCTTTGCCAACTGATAAATATGCGGTTTGAATCCAGGGCTCCGCCACAGGTCCCGTGTCCCCAAAATTTTCGGAATTTAACATTACGCCTATGGGCGTTGCATGGAAAGGATCGACTTCAGAATGCCTCCGTCCCCTCCCCCCGCCCCCCAACGCTCGAGAAGCGCGACAGCAGCTCCGGATGCATGGTATGTGATAAAACATATCATATCAGTCATGCAGGACACGAAGCAGTGCTTCCCATAAGTGGGTACGATGTTCAATTCTGCTTCATGACGCCAGCCAGCCCGTGAAGCTGAACAAAACCAGTTATTGGACCAGTTGTGGACGCCCACCAGCCCTGCCGGTCCTGCCTCGGTCCCAGAGGCCCAGGTGGCCCCCTGGTCCTGGGGCCACGCCGGCTGTTCCCCGAGAGGGCCTCTCGCCCGTTCCGCTGGCCGGCCCGCCCAGACAGTCAGCTGACAACCCACCCCCTAAGCCCGGCCCCCCCCCGTCCACCGCCCGCGTTTGCTAGGCGCCTGCAAACGGGCCTCCAGCTGGCCTTGCGGCAACGGGAGCGAGCGAGCCTTCGACACGACACGAGTTCGGCTGCTGCCCCCCCTCCCCTCCCCCAGCCCACATCGAGAGGGGGCGGACTCACCTCACGCGTGGAGGCGAGTCGACACTGTCAGGGGCGACTTCGAGAACTCTCTGTCAGGGGCGGAAACAGCAAATTCAAAAGGGCTGTTTCAGGGTTAAGGTCCGCATGGGAAGGGAGGAAACTAAGTTGATCAGAAATAGCAAATCGTGGAATTTATTGAACATTCATAATCTGCATGGTTATGCATTATATAAGTAATAACTGTAACTCACAAGAGGTCGATCAAAGTTCAAACCAACATCGTGCTCATTTTTCACGGACACGCCATTATAGGCATTTTCTGAGATGCTCTCTACGTCAAACTGACATCTTCAAAGCAGAGAGTTCGTAGCAAACACGAGAGAGGCTCGGTGACGAAAAAGTCAAGGTATGCCAGGACCCCGCGCAATGTGGGCACGAGACGAAACGGAGGGGTGTTTTTGGCAGCCGTCCAGCTACCGCGTCGCTGGCGTCGACCGGTGGACGCCCCACGCTGCCAGCCCGACCCACGCGGCGGTTGGCGGGGAGGCCAGGCCGAACCGGCTCCGGTGACATCAGTAGTTCACACTTCAGCATGTCCTCAGTAGTTCACACTTCAGCATGTCCTGAGTGCAAGTTGAGATTGCGCTCATGGGCGTCGGGGCACGAGCAACGAACGCTCCCCGTGGTTTGCAAAATCAGTGGGGCCGGGCGCACCCCGCGCAATTTTGAGGAATGATTGAGCAGGTTATTGCGGAAGATGTGCTTTAACACCGAGGGATAGAGGGGTACCGTTCTATGATATGTGTTATCATGTGCATACATTTGTTGCCAATTGTTTGACAATTAACGTAATAAATGCACGCAAAAGGCACAGCACCGTCGGCATGCGAAATATCACGCCAAAAAGCGTCATATTTTGACGAGCTGGCGATGATAAATCCGTAGTGCTGTGCATGGTCACTCAGCTGAAATTGTAATTTTCCAGCCGTCTGGATTTGTTATTTTCAGACCAATTCCGGCCGGCTTTTTCCTCGTCATATCATTTTTTACAGCCTCAGATCTACGTAATAAGTTTTTCACAACTAAAAGTTATATACCTACATTTAGTGTCAGCCCCGACAGAGACTAATAAGTACCACTCTGCCACCCCCCCCCTCCCCCTCCTCTGTTCCCGCGTCTCTTACACAAAATGTTGGTCTGTCACGGGACCATTCACATGATGCTCCTTCAGAACCCTGGCATCGCCTCTGTCACACTCTCGCCTTCAACCAGTCTCCCGACATTATGCATACGTTGCACAACGCACAGCGCGTACCACCAACGCTTCCAACCGCCGCTTCCAACGGTGGCCAGTGGCCACGTGACTGTCTGGGGCGCCACCTGTGCCGTCACATGACAGCGCCTCAGACAGCGCCGGTCAGCCGCCGTCCTTCACGGAGCAGTCAGCTGACTTCTGCCAGGTCACGTGAGGGGGAGGGGCTCGGCCGAAGCCGGCAGGGGGCCCGATAGCGGCAACGCCCCCAAGTTCGGGTAGAGGATTGCACAAATAAACGATAAAGCGACGGGATTACATGGGTTATATCGCAAAAAGTCGCGGAAGACTGCCTCGGGTGGAAGCCGAGGCATTGCAAGGTGGTTGTGGAGAAGCCCTTGACCGAAGAGGAAGAAGTAAAGGTCAAACCGAAAGTGAAACCCTTCGGTGCTCCAACTGACGTCATGAGCCTATTTACGGGTTTCAACACGTGTGGAAACTACAACGTTAGTCCTGCATATTACATAAAATAGAAACGTTGATGAGGTTCATTTTTGAATTCATGCAAAGTTTTTCGAGTTTTAAAACGTCCAAGCGAAGCCAGGATCTCAATACATCGGACCACATAAATCGTATCCCTAATTCTGGTGACAGTTAAACGGCACGTTTCCCAACCTTCCTATTGAAACCCAGCTAAACTGGTCAGAAAACCTCTCGCCGAAGTGCAGCTTCCACCTTCGGCTGACCACGTCACGCCGTTACAAACAGTCGTCCCTTTCGGTCACCTGCAGCGCCCGCGAGACGTGATCCGTGACCTGTGACCTGTGACCCGTCACCTGACTCACCTGCATGATGGAGGTCACTGGGACCAAATCCGCGCTCTGGGCGGGGGTGGCAGAAGGACTCATCCTGTTGGCGGCTGTGGGCGGCTGCGGGCGGCGGCGGGCGGCGGAGTCGCTCACTGACAGTACCAGAGGGCGACTGACGGGCGGCGCCGCCGTATTCTTAGCTGCTGCTGCCCGGCGCGTGGTGCGGCCGCCCCGCTGTGAGTGTGACGTCATCCGAGGATTGTGTGACGTCACTGCCGGCCGGTGACGTCGCACAGCGCGTATCGACCAGCGCCAGACGGCGGTGGGGGCTGAGGGGCGGCTGTGGATAATTTGGGAGGGGCCGCCAACGGCCGCCAGCGGGCGCAGAGACACGCTCCCGAGATGGGGGCCGCCATCTTGTCGTGCCTCCTGAGTCCTGACCTTTGACCAGACGCGGCGCGCCTGTGGGTCTAGTCCATCAGAGCTAGAGCCCGGCGGTGTCGATTTATGAAAAAGGTGGGGGCCGGATCACACTAAAGGACCCCACCCCACTTTGTATGGTGCATGCGCAGTCCTCATTCACCGCCGTCCATCTGCCCCGCGGGTGGCCGATTCCATCTCGGAACGCAACCGAGAGCTTATAATGCGACACCCCTCTCGAACCAACACGGACCATCATCGGCATATACTTTCAATAACGGCACCTAGATCCCGTCATACATGCCCTCGTAGCCGCAGCGGAGAACCCACCCAGCCGCAAACCAATTTCGTCGGCTTAGTCTGTCACCTGTCTGAATCTGTAGTAAGCACGGAGCATGTGCTAATCACAGCTTCTACTGTATTACTTGAATCGTCCTTCTGACGTTAGCGGTTAATTTGAAAATAGCCCGCCCGCGCACCCCCGACCGCCCGCGCCGCCTCGCAGCTGCGGGAACAGGGACGGTCTAAGAGTATCAGGGTCATGGCTATACACATTTTGAAGAAATTCTAGGCAGCTTGTAGACTTACAAAGAAGAGTATTTTGTATCAATTCATAATGCAGACAGACGAAATCTCATGAGCTTTAAACTTCTGTCGGACGGCCCTTCAAACAAACTTTTTTGGCCCATCTGCATCCTCCAGAAGGCCCGAGGCCTTAGGTACTTGGAACCGGAACCCTTACTTGGTGGTTGACATTTACTGGGGGCAAATATCTCCCCTGATGGCTGACTTATTTTCGCAATAGATTTAAAAACAATAGCGACATCAACGTGAAACTTTGGTTGCCTTCTGGCTTCTCCTTACACCGACTTTACGTCTTCTGTGCACAAATGAAGCAATTTTGACGACAAAATGAGATATAGCGAATTTAGTGACGTCACTTCACACGAGTTTTAACTTCACCAAAATGAGGTCAGGTGGTAAAATGACTATTAGGATCGAATTATATGTGTGAAATAATCATTGAACATGTGTCGCATGACTTTCGGTGTATTTTTTGCGCATAGTTGCCTTTTGTGACCTGCAGACCTTGATCGTGACCTTCGCCAAAATTCTCACTTTTGCTCATGCAGGATGTGCATTTTAACTTTCAGAGCACTTTGCATGATAATGGTCGGAATCGAAGACTTAGGATCGAAAGTATGGCCCATACACTCAAATATCTCGATCATGAACTTTGACCTTTCCGTGACCTGATATTTGACTTCAATTAAAAACAAGTCGTACATGATTTAAATCGATCATAATGAGAAGTTACGTAAGCTTTCTTGTGCGTCTCGCTGCGCTCAATGGTTCGAAAGATAACCGGGGGCCGATTTCCCCTCCCCCAGTCAATGGCGTTCGAAATGTACGCTATGCAATGCACTGACTGGCAATACCACTGTTGTGGTATTGCCAGCATTTCATGCGGGGACAAAATTTACCCTCCATGTTGGTAGGGTTGTTTGAACACGCTCAAAGATTCTTTGGAACTATTTAAAAACGGCCTCGCTGAGCGCCGTCCATTTCATGTCTACCGGGCATCGTATATTATTGATTCATTGCGCACCTTTTCTGATTGTGTTTTACCCGGGAGTATTCTGAGTCACGGTTCTATACAAATAGCCGCTACCTGAGGTAAGAACTGACCTATAGGTCAGGTCAAGTGGACCCATCCTCAATAAAGTTTAAGCTAGACGGCAATGGGAGGTAAGCCTGTGAATCACCGTGAGTCGACTCCTGCAAAATATGAATCATTGACAAGTCTGCTCAGGTTCACTAGGAAGTTCGTCCGTTGCTCTGGCCCGTCACGCTCTCCAGCTCACTTGAGACGCTTGATAAGCTGTTGAACAGTCAGTCAATGAGAGCGTCAGATTCAAATCGACTCCGGTTGTCTGTCTGTCTGTCTGTCTGTCTGTCTGTCTGTCTGTCTGTCTGTCTGTCTGTCTGTCTGTTCTGTCTGTCTGTCTGTCTTGTCTGTCTGTCTGTCGTCTGTCTGTCTGTCTGTCTGTTCCTGTCTGATCTGTCGTCTGTCTGTCCTGTCTGTCTGCTCTGTCTGTCTGTCTGTCTGTCTGTTCTGATCTGGTCTGCTGTCTGTCTGTCTGTCTGTCTGTCTGTCTGTCTGTCTGTCTGTCTGTCGTCTGTCTGTCTGTCTGTTGTCGTCTTCTGTCTGTCTGTCTGTCTGTCTGTCTGTCTGTCTGCTGTCTGTCTGTCTGTCTGTCTGTCGTCTGTCTGTCTGTCTGTCTGTCTGTCTGTCTGTCTGTCCGTCTTGTCGTGTCTGCTGTCTGTCTGTCTGTCGGTGGTCTGTCTGTCTGTCTGTCTGTCTGTCTGTCTGTCTGTCCTGTGTCTGTCTGATCTGGTCTGTCTGTCTGTCTGATCTGTCTGTCTGTCTGTCTGTCTGTCTGTCTGTCTTCTGGTTTCTGTCTTCTGCTGTCTGTCTGTCTGTCTGTTGTCTGTCTGTCTCGTCTGTCTGTTCTGTCTGTCTGTCTGTCTGTCTGTCTGTCTGGTCTGGCTGTCTGTCTGTCTGTCTGTCTGTCTGGTCTGTCTGTCTGTCTGTCTGTCATGTCTGTCTGTCTGTCTGTCTGTCTGTCTGTCTGTCTGTCTGCTGTTCTGTCTGTTCTGTCTGTCTGTCTGTCTGTCTGTCTGTCTGTCTGTTTCTGATCTGTCTGTCTTCTGTCTGTCTTGTCTGTCTGTCTGTCTGTCTTCTGTCTGTCTGTCTGTCTGTCTGTCTGTCTGTCGTCTGTCTGTCTGTCTGTCTGTCTGTCTGTCTGTCTGTCTGTCTGTCTGTCTGTCTGTTCTGTTTTCTTGGGGGTTTTTTTCCTGTCTGTGGCTGGTCTGTCTGTCTGTTCTGTCTGTCTGTCTGTCTGTCTGTCTGTCTTGTCTGATCTGTCTGTCTGTTCTGTCTGGTCTGTCTGTCTGTCTGTCTGTGAGCGGCAACGTTTTCCATCGCGGGACAAACACTTCAGAGCTGATTACCCCGGCGCCTTGACCGACGGGGTCTCAACCGAACACCAGGACCGGGGGGGGGGGATATTACCCCCTCGTTATCTCCGGAGACCGGAACCAACGACCGCAACGAGATGGGCAAGAAGGCGTGCGAAAACTCTCATTGAGACGGATCAGAATGATACTCGACATTTTGGAATTGAGGTCACATATCAGGTCAAGGTCGGGTCAAAGGACAAAATCGAGAGATGTTAGTTAATAGACCTTTCTTTCTATCCAGAGCCCTTGATTGCGACTGACGACTGTGATCACCCAAACTGCTCCGCTCCCAAAGGTATAATGCACATTACACATACTGCACGAACTAAATATATATTTTTCGCAAAGGTTAAGGTCAAGGTCAGGTCACAAAAGGTCACTAACCGCAAAATATTTTTCAAAATTCATCAGACACATGTTTTATGGACTGTTTTATGCGTAGAAACTGATAGTGATAATCATTTTACCGTCTGAGCTCATCTAAGTGAAGTAAGAAACAAGCTTAAATTGCGCCGCGGAGGGGCGCGAAAACGGATTTTTTATAACCTGGATAGACGCATTTTTTCTGTTAAAAGGCCCAGGACTCTTTCAAATCAACTAGGGGGCCCTCCGACCCTTTCAACGCGTTTCCGACCTGTTCAGAAACTCATCTCGGATCTGAAAAAGGACATGATGTGGAGTGGGTGATGCTTATTTAATATTTGTCGCCTTGCCGACATGCTCAGAGGACCCTCCGATCCACCCCGAGGATCCTCCGTGCTGACTAAAGGCCCATTTGGTATGTTTAGGGGCCCTTCTGACCCACACAGGAGCCCTTTTGGTCTAGTCAGGGGCAGACTTGTGATTGATTCCAATTTTAATGAATGATTCATTCATGATTCACCGGCAAAAATTAAGATTCAATTCATGATTTAATCACTCAACATTACCACTGATGGAGGGATTCACAGGGCTTACGTGAATCAAATAATGAATGATTCATTCAAATGATCGATTCACGATAGATTCAATCAAAATTCAATTAGGCAATGCGTAAGTGCAAAATAACCAGTGCATATATTGCGGAATTGAGGGTGTTTACAGACCAAATGAAGGTGCTGAAAGTGATCTTGACATGTGTTCACTCAGTTTGATTTCCTATTATTAGACTGGGCTATCGTTTGTATTGTTCTGTTGTCCCCCAAAAATAATGATTCATTGTGCTATGAATGATTCAATAAACTCATTTTCTTTGAATGAATGATTCAATCAATGATTCATTGAATCACTCATGAGGAGGTGAATTGATTCATGAATTATTCAAGTAAAATAATAATAATTCAATCAAAAAGAATGATTCAATCAGAATCAACCACAAGTCTGGTCAGGGGTACCTCTGACCTGCACAGGGGTCTTTTGAACTTCCCAGTGGCCCTCCAGTCTGCTTAGGGTCCCTTATGACCTGACAAGGGACGGCACTGGCTGCGTTGTCGAGCAAACTAAATGGGCCCCAGGACAAGCTCGAGAGGCACCTGAACAGACTCTAATGGCCCCTGGGCAGGCTCGAGAGGCCCCTGAACACGCTCGAGACGAGATGCCCCTGGGCAGGTTTGTTGGGACCTTGGGAGGAATCAATGGGCCCCTGGAGTCCTGGACAGAGGCGTAGCTTCCCGTGCATACGTGCGTGCGTGTGTGCGTGCGTGTGTTAAATGAGGCCCAATAACTTTAAGTTCAAATGGCCTAGTGTTGCGTCCGTTCGTCAACAGCTGTATTGTACTAAGCAGATGTGGCAGCTGGCACCGAGCATACCATTGTTTTGCCCTACCTTAAGTTTGCAGTTTACCACACGGAAAAAGGGTAGATACTCCCTCTCCCCCCGTCATTTTTCGCCACCTCCCAACGCCACCCACTGCTGCATCAGGCTGGGGATACGGGAAAACATGGCGAGGACGTAGGACGTAGGACGTAGGACGTAGGACACAGGACGCAGGACGCAGGACGTAGGACGTAGGACGTAGGACGTAGGACGTAGGACGTAGGACGTAGGACGTAGGACGTAGGACGTAGGACGTAGGACGTAGGACGTAGGACGTAGGACGTAGGGTATTATAGTTGGCGAAACGCACCGTCTGTTGTGGGGGAGGGAGAGCTCGCGGCACCGGGCACGGGCGGTGTTTCCTATGCAAATGGTGGAGACACCACCTACTAAGTACTAACGTTGTGTTTTGTCCCACCGACTTTTGTCAGATACAAATGTTTCCTCGCGTTAACATTGCAATTTTTTCACCTCAGCCAGGCAAAACGACCATCTAGTATGACATTTGGCCTTACTAACATTTTCGGAAAAGCCTCGACCATGGAACATGGGAATGACTGATTATTGGGACAGTGAGACACCCATGAGACATGGAAATGGTAGGATATTATCATATTGGGACACCCATGGGACATGGGAATGGCAGCATATTGGAACACCCATGGGACATGGGAATGGCAGGATATTGGGACACACATGGGACATGGGAATGGCAGGATATTGGGACACCCATGGGACATGGGAATGGCATGATAATGAGACACCCATGGGACATGGGAATGGCATGATAATGAGACACCCGTGGGATATGGCCAGATATTACGCTATCCGACCGGATATCAGCCATCCCTCCCCTCCCGAGACCTCAGCTTTATCGGCGTTGTTTTCCCAGATCTCCACAGTCCACACGTGTCGGACATAGTGGCCATTACGCAACATGCAATGGCGCCACTACCCCGAAATTAGAGGAGGTGGGGAGGAGACATTCCGAAATCGCTTCTTTCTGCCACACAAATAGGCGTATTGTTGAAATCCAAAAATATTGGAGGAAGGTGTCCCCTGCTCCACTATCCCGCTTTCGACGCCCGTGACAACATTGAAGGGGGTGAGGTGGAGATGGGGGTGGGGGACGCGTGAATCTGCGCTTGGTGCTCCAACAGGCAGTGGCGGATCCAGAGGAGGGGGCCAAGGGGCCATGTCCCCCCTTGGGCCTCGAACTTGAGAAGGCACTCTGGTCGCCTGACTAAGGGGACACTCTGACAGCCTGAGGGGACCCTCTTGCCGCCTGAGGGGGCACTCTGACCACCTTTGGGGGCACTCTGGCTGCCTTAGGGGGCACTCTTGTCACCTTAGGGGCACCCAGACCGCCTGAAGAGGCACTCTGGCCGCCTGAAGGAGCACTCTGGCCGCCTGAGAGGGCCCTCTTGCCGCCTGAGGGGACACTCCGACCGCCGGAGGGGGCACCCTGACCGCCTGAGGGGTACCATGGCTGCGTGAGGGGGCACTCTTGCCACCTTTGGTGGCACCCAGGCCGCCTGAGGGACCCTCTGGCCGCCTGAGTGGGGCACTCTGGCCGGCTGAGGGGGCTCTCTGTTGACCTGAGAGGACCTCAAGATTTTGAAGAAAAAAAAATGCTGAAATAGGGGCACCCTCAAAATAAAGTGGACAAAATCCGTCGAGTTTTCAGATTTTGGGTATAGGTAGGGGCACCACTGCAATGGATGGCCCCCTCCTGGAAGATTTTCTGGATCCGCCACTGCCCACAGGAAGCAGAAACACATCACCTGAAACAACTGAAGGTGCGCTGGGAAACTCGCACGTGTCACTCTGTCATTCAGAGAAATCACGCCACTATGAAGCCACGATGAATCAGACGTAGGCTTGTTTGATACAGGCGCTAGCGGAACGAGAGATGAGTGTGGCATCAAATGCCGAGGTGAACCGTCAATGTTTCTGGGTTTTATCGGGCTTTGCCGTACAAATTTCGCGCTGCTTCGCAGCGCTAAAAAGCAAATAAGTTTGTAGGTACTATAACATGAAAATTCACATTAAAATGCTGCAAAGGATTGAATACCAGCATAAAAATGACGTACATTTATTTCGTCATTTCAACCGACCACCACTACAAAAAAATATTCAGCGACGCCCCTGGGTACAGCTGACAGTTGACATAGTTTTGCACAGTGTAAGGCAATGTCAGAACAACACAAACTGCAGGCTAACATTTGTCAAAATGCCAAAATGTCGAAAAGCTAAACAAAAACAAATCATTAGAAATCCTGAGGTTGCAAAATACAGTGGCCTAAATCCGGGAAGACATTATAAATTGGGGGTAGGTAAGGTTCGCTTAAAACGGTCCCCCCCCCCTAACGGCCGGCTGGATCCACCCTTGCTACAGGGCGCCCCTCAGACCACTTTGACGCCCTTATCAGAATGACAGGGCGCCCCTCAGACTCCAAGGCGCCCCTAAATTGGCCTGCGGCCCCTTCCTAAAAAAATAATGGATCCGCCCCTGAAATGGGAACATTACGCCATATCGCAACGACGAACGCCACAAGTAGTTTTGTCCAAAATATCGAGACTACGAACGCCTCAAGCAGTTTTTCCGTTAAGTTTATTGAAGATTGAAGAAGTACCGCCATGGGATCCATAATAGCACATGAACTAGCTTGCGAGGCCAAGTATAAAGGTGATCGAGCCATTCCCCCACACAAACTAATCAGATTTTAGTTTGTGTTTATTTAAAACTTAATTGAAATTTACTTGCATTGGTAAAAGTTACATTTTTTATTGGATGTGTCAAATTTTCCACGATCTCAGTTATGTTTGGGTCATAGCCCCATGGAGCTCCTTGAATTCGTTTCTGAATAGTTATTTAATTTACCACATGAAGCATAGACAGACATGCGCGTGAAACTAGGATTAACAGGAAAATGTTTCAGCAACTGAAACGATAGACAGGATGCGGGTCAAAATAATCATACCGGTAAGAAGAAAAGGGGTTAAAAGCAAACTGATGGTTCCCAAATGTGAATCAGTAGGTACAGGGGCGGATCCAGGGGGAAGGCAAGGGGCCATGCCCCCCCCCCAAATGTCCTGAAACTCGACCAATGGTGTAGTTTTCAGTCCCCTGCTGAATAATAAAGACTGGTTCACATTTCACGAGTGCCCGTGCTATGTATGTATGTACACCATCTCCAAGCGTCATGGCTCTTTTGTTTGACTTGCGTTCTTTCCCTTACACATTCCGATTCGTGTAACTATTTGCCACCTCTGCAAATACAGCCCTGTCCGAACACGTCTGGCTGCTACCTTATGATGTGGTTTGCTAGTGCTGGTTAATAGGATTGATAGCGAAGTGTCGCTATAAGTCGATCATCGGAAAGGCACCCTGTGTAGTGTGTAGTGAGCAATGAGCATCCATCCAACCATCCTGCATGTATCGTCGATATGAATATACATGTGTGAATTGCCGTTTGTTGAGAATGTATGCTGACCTGCTGGGCGGGAAGAGTAAGGCACTAAGCGTGATTCACTGTGATGAATTAATGCTATTGAAAAGTGGATTGATGGTCGACTGTTGATATTCATCAGGAGACAAAAAAAACAAACAAAAAAACAATTTCATTCAACCGAAGGATTCAGCAATAAATCAGTCGAATTGTTTATTGAGAACGAATCACACTTTACAATTGCCGATAGCCTCACAATGCGGCTCAGAAAGGATTAGGTCGATCACGATCTCGGTTCATTTCACACCTACTAGCTATTTTAAAACAAGCATACAAACGCTGTTAGAAATATGCCGTCCCCGAAAGCACAGAGTGACCGCGACAAGGTCATCGTCTTCGAAACAGCGCACTTTTTCCCTTTGCAGCGACAGGGGCTTCTGCCTTCTAACAGCAAGACTTAATGTGCAATTCAGCGATAGTCATGAGAGATCTGTGATTCAAGGTACGCTTTGGTCATGAAAAAACTCAAATGCTTCTAACCCAGAATATAACCAAGAACAAAGCTTAGGTGGATAGCAAGATCAAGTATCATTCCTAACTTCTCTGTTTAGGGGACAAAGCGTGCACGCCGGATACCTCACGTAACAAAGCAATAGCGATACTGTGTCATGTGGCTTAGCAAAGCACGAGCAGCGGTGTTCTGATATCTGTGTCACCTTCACGCCGGGTGGATATGCACACGTTTAACAGTGCTGCCTGTTTAGATGGGCCTTATCTTCATCTCCACCGTCTTCAGCGAGTAGAAGTGGCCTTTCCAGCGGTACCAATAGACGCCGTATTCACCTGGTGACGCGACCAGAGACGGTACGAGCCGTTCACTTAGCAAGCAGTGCATTGGATTGTACCACCAGCCTCCCATTGCGTTATGGCGGCGCAGTTCACTTGAGGTTCGGTTCCTGATCTTTGTCTATGTGGTGAGAGAACAATTTTGTCCGACGTTGTTGGCTCAGTTTACTGTCTCCCGCGTTTCGGGTTTAAGTTCTTTGCCAGTAAGCGGTAACCATCGTGCTCTGACGATACTTTGGAGGATCGGTACACGGCGTACCGCTTCGCGTTGTCAAAGTCTCCCAGGTCGATCGGCAGTTTGTACTGCCGATCTCCAGCTGACGTCATGATACACAGGTACTCCAGCCCCCACCAGAATTCTTCGTCCAGCTCGCCGAAGCCCTCCTTGTAGGCGGTCCCAGTTTGCGGAAGAAATTCTGGCGGGGTGTATGTCCGCGCGACGGTGATGACGGTCCAGCCGCCGTTCGGTTCATTGTCTATATCGCAAGAAGGCCCGGCACGGGCTGGAGCCGTCCTGGCCCAGCTGCCATGAGGTGGGATTACNTCGTAGCTCTAAATTGATATCTTCGTCGACAAATGGCCATCTTGCGTTGCGGGTAGGGGGACAGACGGTACTGTTTGGCTGCTGCTATAATCGCGCACGGGCTGTTTTGTCGAAATGCTATTGGTCGGTGCTAATGATATGCTAGCAGATGAATTGATAGTTGCAGTACTTCTATTAGACCAGATACATATGAAGACATTATACACCAGATACACAAGATACATATTAGACCAGATATATATGAACATCACCACTGTATTGGTACCACTGGCAATATTAGCAATCAATAACAGTACATACGGGAAACAACGATCTATCGCTTCTTTTAGGTGTTTCTATGTTGACACAGGTCCGCCAAAAAGCTCGCCTCCAACCTCAAAATAGTTCCCACGCCTCTGTCAGCAGGTAAACAAAATTGATTAAGTTCAGTTTCAATCCGAGGATTCAGCAATATAATCAACTGAAAAATATTGAGAACAAATCACACTTTACAATTGCCGATAACCGCATATGCGGCTCAGAAAGGATCAGGTCGATCACGACCTCGGGGTCAGTTCATGCCTCCTAGCTATGTTAAAAACAGCACATCACCGCTGTGAAACATATGACGTCCCTGAAAGTACACAGTGGCCGCGACAAGGTCGTCATCTTCGAAACAGTACACTACTCCCTCTGCAGCGACAGCGGCCCCCGCCTTCTAGTAGCAAGGCTTGATGTGTAACTAAGCGATAGTCAATAGTCATGGCTCATGATTGTGCTAGGCACGCTGCAGTCATGAGAAAATAGCCATGCTTCTAGCCCAGAATATAACCAAGAATAATGCTTAGGTGGATAACAGGATAATGTAGGTATTATTCCCAACTGCCCTGTTGAGGAACAAAGCGTGCAAGCCGGATACAACACGCATATAAACCAGAGCGACGCGTGCCCTGTGGCTTAGCAAAGCAGTGGTGTTCTGATATCTGTGTCACCTTGACGCCGGGTGGATATGCACACGTTGGACAGTGCGGCCTGTTTAGATGGGTCTTATCTTCATCACGACCGTCTTCAGCGAGTAGTACTGGCCTCTCCAGGCGTACCAGCTGACGCCGAGTGTCCCCGGGAACGCACCAGAGAGGTACGGGCCGTTCAAGCTCGAATACCCGCAGTTCTTTAACCACCAGCCTCCCTGGTCGATGGTGACTGGCAGCGCAGTTCCCCAGTTGGGGATTTGTCCTGATCCTTGTCTTTGGTGGAAGAACCATTGAACCGTCGTGGTAGTCCAATGCTGTCGCCCGCGTTCTCCGGTATAGTTCTTTGCCCTGTAAGCGGTACCCATCGCGCTCTGACGAGATCCTTGAAGGACCGGTAGACGGCGTACCGCCTTCGCGTCGTCAAAGTCTCCCTAGGGTCAATGCGCAGTTCATACTGCCGATGCTCGAGCTGACGTCATGATCCAATAGGGTACTCAAGCCCCCACCAGAATTCGGCTTCTAGCTCGCCGAAGCCCTCCTTATAGGCGGCCCAATCGTTGTGGAAGAAATTCTGGACGGGGCTGTATGTCCTTCGCGCCGCTGGATCACGGTCCAGCCGCCGCCGTCATTGTCCAGGTCGCAGAAGGCCGGCACCGGCGGCTGTGAGAAGTTGAGACCCAGCTTCAGCAGGTAGACACCGCTCGGCGAGCCGGTCGGTATTTCACTGCAGTCCCGGCTGGGAGCGGTCCAGACCCAGCTGAAGCAGGTGGATACCGCTCCGGGAGCCGGCCGGCACGTCACTACAGTCCCTGGGCAGTGGCGCGCGAGTGCTAACGTTGGTACAGACTTCATTGATTTGCGTCAGTTCGTTGAGCTCAGCGTCCTGGTTGGACAAGGTGGTGGCGAGGCCGTTCAGTTTAGAGTCCTTGGCTGGACAGACTAGAAGCAAGTCCGTTCAGCTCAGCGTCCTGGTTGGGACAAGGTGGTGACGAGACCGTTCAGTTTAGAGTCCTGGCTAGACAGACTGGTGGTTAAGTCTGTTTGGAGCTTGCATCTAATTTGGACTTCCTGATTTGACAGTTTGGCTGCCAGCCTGTCCATTTTAAAGTCCAGCTTATCCAGTCTAACCATTCTGCAGCAACATGAGCTTCCGCCCTCTAATAGCAAGACATAATGTGTAGTTAAGCGATAGTAAATAGTGATGGCTCATGAGTGCTTCCAGCTTGGAGCTGTGGTTGTTTAATCCGGAGTTGAGATTTTCCAGCCTTGATTGCCAGTCCGTCCAGTTTGTGGTCCTGGTTGTCTAGTCTGGTTGCTAGCCCGTCCAGTTTGTGGTCCCGATTGTCCAACCTGGTTGCCAGTCCGTCCAGTTTGTGGTCCTGATTGTCCAGTCTGGTTGCCAGCAGATATGCCAGCCCATCCAGCGTGTGGTCCTGATTGTCTAGCCTGGTGGCCAGCACTTCCAGCTGGAAGTCGAGCCTTTCCAGCCTGTCGGTCAGGGGCCTCAGCAGCGGTTCAGTGGCCGCCGTCACAGCCTGGCTTATGAGCGCTTGGAGCCAGTCCCCGTACGGCTCCAGCAGCTGCTGCTGCTGCTGCTGCTGACTGGCGCCGCAGCCGGCCACGACCAACAGCACGGCCAGCGGCCGCAGCCACGACAGCGGCGGACACGGCATGGCGAGGCGGCAGAACGTCCTGGGAGAGCGGCCGCCGACACAGACACGACAGGTCACGCGAAGCAGAGCCGACACAGCAGGTCACAACAGGTACACAGGTCACAGCAGGTCACGGAGCCGACTGACGGAGGCGTCACAGCAGGTCACGGAGGCGTCACAGCAGGTGACGGAGCCGACTGACGGATGCGTTACAGCAGGTCACGGAGCCGACTGACGGAGGCGTCACAGCAGGTCACGGAGAGGCTGCACGGAGCCGACTGGCGCTGCAACTCAGCTCCTGGTGCCTCCACGGCGGGGTTGTTATGGTGAAGCATGGACAAATTGTTTACCAGTATCCGGTACAGATGGTACTGGGCTTGGCTTGTTTACTTCAGATACGCCCACGGAAAATCCAACTTGACAGGCTTGATCCAGCAATGGTCAGTGGATATGCAATGTCTGATGTCTAAAACATCTAACTTTTCTCCTAGCTGCAACCATCTTTTGCCTTGTAGTCGTTGGGATGATGAGGTGAGGTTATCCATTACCCATGCTCTATTCCTTTTTGCTTATACATCCCATTGGTTCCCTAAGCGTAGCCATTAGACAATATCCCCATTTTAGGGTTATTATGCCGGTCAACCCAGAATGCCATTGGAGTTGCACGGGGTTCCCACAGCGCCGGATCTTCATGGTGTGCCATCTCATCTTACATTGAAGGTTTCGATCGCAGTTTTTACTCCAATCCTTGCGTCTGTATTATGGTCCCAGTCTCAGTCCAGTCTGGTCCCAGTCTCAGTCCAGTCTGGTCCCAGTCTCAGTCCAGTCGTCCCAGTCTCACCCCCTCCCCCCCCCCCCCCCCCCGTCCAGTCTGGTTCCCAGTCTTGTCTCAGTCCAGTCTTGGTCCCAGTTCTGCGTCTCAGTCCAGTCGTTCCCAGTCTCAGTTCCAGTCTTGGTCCCAGTCTTCAGTCCAGTCTGGTCCCTCTACCAGTCTGGCCCAGTCCCAAGTCCAGTTCTGGTCCCAGTACAGTCATCTGGTCCCAGTCTCAGTCCAGTCTGGTCCCAGTCTCAGTCCAGTTTCTGGTCCCAGTCTCAGCCAGTCCTGGTCCCAGTCTCAGTCCAGTCTGGTCCCAGTCTCAGTCCAGTCTGGTCCCAGTCTCAGTCCAGTCTGGTCCCAGTCCCAGTCTCGCCTCCCCTCAATACCGTCTGCCACCACTTTCGCCGCCAGGGGACGCCTAAGCACGAGCCACTTACCTGCGGGTGTTGGGTCGCCTTCACCACATCTTTACCTCTTGCCTTTACCTCTCGCCTTTACCTCTCGCCTTTACCTCTCGCCTTTACCTCTCGCCTTTACCTCTCGCCTCTACCTCTCGCCTTCACCTCTCGCCTTTGCTCCGGGCCGCCGTCGCCTCCGGCCGAGAGATGATCCTCCAAGTGATACCCGCAGGCGACGCCTGTTTGTGAATTGTCGCCTCCGCCGTCGCCTCCGCCGTCATCGCCGGCGGCGGGGAGGGAGAAAGGTCGAGTCCTGTTCACCTGGAACACTGCAGGCCACGACACAATGAACTGAGCTGAGATGAACTTAGCTGAGCTCGACTGCGCTGGGTGTATCGGGATACACGCTGAGCTAGCTCGGCTGGGTGTATCTGGATACGCGCTGGGCTAGCTCGGCTGGGTGTATCTGGATACGCGCTGGGCGGGCTCGGTGGGTGATCTGGATACGCGCTGAGCGAGCTCGGCTGGGTTGACGGGATACGCGCTGGGCGAGCTCGGCTGAGGTGTATCGGGATACGCGCGAGCGAGCTCGGCTGGGTGATCTATCTCTCTCTGAGCTCGGCTGGGTGTATCGGGAATACGCGCTGGGCGGGCTCGGCTGCGGTGTATCTGGATACCGCTGGGCGAGCTCGGGCTGGGTGTATTCTTGGTATATTCTGGATACACGCTGAGCTAGCTCGTCTGGTGTATCTGGATACGCGCTGAGCTAGCTCGTGCTGGGTGTATCTGGATACGCGCTGGGCGAAGCTTCGGCTGGGTGATCTGGGATACGCGCTGGGCGAGCTCGGCTGGGTGTATCTGGATACGCGCTGGGGCGGGGCTCGGCTGGGTGTATCTGGATACGCGCTGGGCGGCTCGGCTGCGCTGGAGTTTACAATGTATCGAGCGGTGTTTTTATCGAGCGTCGGACGGCAGATATCTTAAGATTCCAATTATGTCCACTGGATTTGGACCGGTTTCGACTGGGAAATACCCTATCATGGTAAATATTGTAATATGCGTGAACTTGCTAATAAGACTGTGGATTATGGAGGTATTCCGCTCGCTTCTGCGATACCAAGGTACTGTTAAGGATGCGGTGCGATGGAAACGGCCATGGATTGTGTATGCTGTATGTATGTAATATGCTGCTATATAGTAATCCATTGCCTCTGCTTCGATGCCGTTGATCACGATACTTGCGCACTGTTTTTTAACGTTGTACTGGGAATTTGTGCCCGATATCGGGCCAATTCCAGTACTCTAAGGTCACCACTGACCTTCCGCCGCCCCCTCAGAAGGTCACACTGACCCCCCCTCAGAAGGCCAGTGTCGGAAGTTCACATGTGATCTTCTGTTTATCGCATAGCGGGCTGATGTATTGTGCAGTT
Source organism: Semibalanus balanoides (assembly GCA_014673585.1). Taxonomy (NCBI): domain Eukaryota; kingdom Metazoa; phylum Arthropoda; class Thecostraca; order Balanomorpha; family Balanidae; genus Semibalanus; species Semibalanus balanoides. The sequence goes on from VOPJ01001274.1 coordinate 130,209, forward strand.
TATGTCGGGTGAGCGCCTGCAATGGATCGTGATCTCGACTCGGAGCTGCTCCGTATTTTGGTGGTTGAGGCATTAGCAATGGTTCAGGATTAAATTATACATTCTCTCTGGGGATTGGTGGTGTGCGACGAAGCGCAAAAATACCCATAACGGAGATTCATCGGACCTTTGTTGCCGGCGTCTTCTTTGCTTTTTCCTTGGAGATTAATGGAGAACAATGGCCACTTTTCTTTCCGCAGAACTAACTAAAACATGAGTTTTCATCACTTCGAAAATGCGAGAGGCATCCTGATACGTTCCATTATTTCACCGGTAACATCGGCTCTGATCTTGTAACAATGGCCTGCGACGAAAATCCACTATATAAGCTTTCTATCGAATGGTGTGTACATCCGATCGGTTGCCACGCTATGAGCATGGTCGGTTGCTATACATCCGATCGGTTGCTATGAGGTAGCTGTGGCTTGCCCATCCATGGCTATGGCTCAGATATCGCCTGTTGCTTGCCTGCTCTGTTTAGCCGCCGTTACATATGACCCTGGCTCTGATCGGCTGTGTCAAAAGCGCAAGCGCAAGCCTCATAGCTCCTATGCAGCGTTCTGCCCAACGTGGGCCGATCGTTGCTTAGGGGCTATGGAGCTTGCGCTTGCGACAGAGTGATCAGGGCCCCTGTTACAATACTCTGTCTACACATAAGGCGTGCAGTTAACATGATGTGTGGCAGCGTAAGCAGGTTCTTTCTAAAGACCAGGCGCATGCCACTAGCTAGTCAGCCACCCATGATCGCGGCATGCGGTGCTCCGTTGAATATGTTGGCGGCATGACCCATGTCGGGGCATGATACCATGTGGCGACTTAGCATATGTTCCCGAGACAGACACTTCGCTTCCTGCTTAAATGTATCACTAAGGCCGAAACCCACGCCTGCCTGATTGGTCCTATCGCTGGCGAGCTGGGCGGCAACCAATCAGGCTCCAGACTGGTCACGACATTGGGTGACGTCATGACCTATGGGTGACGTCATGACCTCCCGGCTGCAGCCCATTGTCCGCCCGGAGCGGGGTAGAGTGACGTCTTAGGTCGGCCGGGTCGGCGGGATGGAGCGTTTCCGGCAGTAACTCATCCCGTCTCGGACAGGACCCCGGGACCGCGGGGCCCCCGGGACCGCTGGACCTCGGGGGCGTTCCCGCTGACCCGTCCCGCCGCCGGCTGGCGGCAGATCAGGTCACGTGATCTGGCACCGGGCCAACAGACGGCCGCGTGACGTCACGGGAGACTGCCGAGACGCGCTCTCTGAGAGGTCGTCATGCCAAATTATGGCTAGAACTCGGGTCGGGAGTGGGATTGCCGTTGCTGTGCTTCCCGTGCGTTTGATTGGGAAATATTGATTTGATCGTTGATTGGGAAATATTGATTTGATCGTTGACTGGGAAATATTAATTTGATCGATTCAGGCGGTTCATTAGCGTTGTTGATTGGTTAAGGTTGCTTGACGGTGTCGCTGATTGGCTGAGGTGGCCGTAAAGCGATGCTGATTGGTCGAGCCAGTGATGACGGTTCTGATCGGTTGGGAAGCTTAGCTGCTGGTAGGGGAAGCTGCAGCGTTAAAAGCTCCGTATGACAAGCTAACTATTGCGATGCCGCAAGCTGGTACATAAAATTACAACACGACAAACTAACCGTAAATGTGTATTTTGTTATACATATACATAGGTTTGACTGCGGTGCCCTAGAGGCTAATCGTCACAAGCTTGCTGGTCAGGCGTCGCCTGCTGTTTCGAAGTCGTCCGTGGCGGTGTTTCCTTTCGCTGACTCGGTGACCCCATACCTGTCATGTATTCACCGTGAGTCCGCCGGGCGGTGACCCTCTGCGGCGGGCCGTCACGATCACGGGCCGTCCGTCACGATCACGGGCCGTCCGTCACGATCACGGGCCGTCCGTCACGTATCACGGCGGGCCGTCACGAGTTTGAGCCGTGACGACGTATGTGTCACGGCGTCACGCTCTGCGTTTGTGCTGGTGCTGTAACGACAACGGTCGGCCGGCTTGTTTCTGTGACGCTGCTGTCGACCATGGGGATTATTTGAATGGTGCATGGACACTGTAAAGCTTCTGAATTTGTGCTATTGAAGAGCAGCCCACACATTCGTTTATAGCAAATGTGTGGGCATTCGTTCGTTTATAGCAAGCTGTTGGCCTGAACAACTTTTCTCGATGTATAACTGTTGCGTCCCGTTTTTGAGGCGGCAAGTTTCCATCAACTTGCAGCAGGCCCTGATCGACTTTTTCATCACAAGTCGTTGGTGCCACCCTCCACCATCGTCCTGGTCTGCTCTGACGTCAGAGGCCGCTTGTGACGTCATGGATCAGACGAAGGCCGGCGGTGGTGGGGACGGTAGGCCGGCGGTGTGTGGGGACCGAAGCTGAGCGGTGTGGTGGGGACGAAGGCCGGCGGTGGTGGGCGAAGGCCGGCGGTGGGGGGGATCGAAAGGCATTGGCGGTGGTTGGGGGACGAAGGCCGGCCTGGCGTGGTGGGGACGAAGCCGCCGGGCGGTGTTGCGTGGGGGAGACGAAAGGCTCGGCGAGAGTGGTGGGACGAAGGCCGTGCCGGTGGTTAGGGACCGAAAAAAAGGCGGGCGGTGGTGGGTTTTTGACGAAGGCCAGGCGGTGGTGGGGAACGAAGGCCAGGTGGTGGTGGGGGACGAAGACCGAGCGGTGGTGGGACGAAGTTGCCGGCGGTAAGTGGGGAACGGAGAGGCCGGCGGGTGCGTTGGTGGCGGAAAAGCGGAAGGGCTCCGGCGAATCGCGTGGGGACGGATGGTGGTGGAGGACGGGAGGGGCCGGTGGTGGGGGACAGCAAAGGCCGGCGAGGTGTGGGGAACGAAAAGCTGGCGGTGGTGGGGACGGAGGCCGGCGGTGGTGGGGTTGTATATCCCTCCGAGTCCAGTGATCTCGCCGCCGGAACCGATGGCTATCCGTGTCACTCACCGTGACCGGCTCCTCCTGCCTTCGCACTATCGGCCAGGAATCCGATCTAGCCCGCCATTATTTATTGTTGACCTCAGATGGCCTTGTTTCAGCCTCAGAGCATTGACGTGGGCACTCGAAGCAAGTATTATGAAATTGGGAACCATTTCGTACTGATTGCATTCCATTTAGCTCATCCTTTTGCCACCAGGTGGCTCTTGATTCCGGGCGGCCTATGCCGACCGTTCTGACCAGTCAGGCCGTTCTCTGCCTGACGGCCAGCTGTTGTATCGGCCATACTGTGCCATTAGCAGGGGGTGGGGGGGGGGGCGGGGGCAAAGCAATTTCCCAGGGGCCACGAGGAGCTTCAGGTCCCCATCTCTTGTTTCGAAGGCCCTCACCACCATGCACCCTGTATAATTATATATGTGTGGCTGACCGGCACCATCCCATCTTACAATGGCAGTGAACAGCAGAATTAGGAGGCGAAAGTTTAACTCTCTTATCGACTGAGGCCGACCCGCCCGGCTCGCTGGCTTCATCTGACATTTAACGCGGCGGGCTGTCCATGTGAGTCACGGGCACGTGCCGGGAGTGACATAGTGTTTACCGTCATGACCCGCAAATACCGACGGTGTCAAGTGGCGTCGACGAATCAACTCGACGTCCTCCAGACGCGTCCCGCAGCTCGGGGGCACCCGGGCTGCCACAGGGGCTGCCCGAGATGTGTTTATGTCCTGGGGAATACCAGTGTTGCAATGCAGTCACTTGGACTTGGACTGGCGCCTCACCACGACCCCAGCATACCTACGTGCTCTGCTCAGATTCATGAACTCCGCACTGAATCCGATCGGGGCTAAATGCTTTTTCAGGGCACTGAAATATTATACACGCTTAAAATGGGATATATTTGTTCGTCATTTTAGCCGAGCCCATCACTTCAAATTTATCGGCGACGCCCGTACGTAGATCCGCAGTCAGACCTTCTGATCCTGCCACCAGACTTTCAAATGGTTTAACCCGGCATTGACTGGGGGCGGGGAGGGGTGTTTGACGCCCCTGGAGAACTTCTCATAAACTCAAAAAACGGTTCGTGCTATCAACGTGAAACTTCAAGTACCTTCTGACAAATCAATTTAACGTCTTCTGTGCGAATTTCAAACATTTTCATCGATCGGTTTTAGATATAGCGGATTTAGTGACGTCACTACACACGATTTTGACACAAAAATCAGCTAAACTGTAACAGACTGTACAAAGGCCATATGTTTAGCAAAATGCTATACAAAATGGTAAAGATAGAAAATGACGAGGGCTACAACATGGCATTCTAGGATTTGTGAAACGTTTGTTTTTTACCACTCAAATAAGACAAATGTCACAAAATAAAAGTTTTCCAAAGATATTGTAAAACCGTAAGAAATATAAGTAAGAAATATATGCAAACAAGAACCATACCGAATTTCAAAATCATATCCTTTTTTGACTGAGTGATGGCATCTTAAGTATCTGGTGAACTTCATGACGTCATATTTTGAAAAATCGCGTATTTGTTGCCTTTATTCGAGACAAGTGCAAAATATAGAGACAAGCTCTGTATTTCTGAAGACGCAACTGTTCTAGAAAAAGAACGCCATTTTTTATTTATATTTATCTATTTCAAATTTTACAGTTTTTACTTACCCTGAACTTAACCTTTGATAAATAGCTTCAATTAACTGAAGTCAAGGTCGGTGTAATTGAGTAGCACCTAATGGGTTATACGCGTAAAATGATTCAATCTACATGTGCTTGAATCACCTGTTTGTAGATTATCTGTGATAATAGAGGGGGAGGTGTGGGGGGGGGGGGATGACGTTCCGTGACCTGAAAGCCTGACCTTTAAACCTAGGATTTTTGCAGAAATATCACTTTAGATCATGGCGTGAATGTGTGTCTTTCCTTTTATAAAGTTTTTCTTTACAATTTTCGCTTTCAAAAAGTGACCCTTGTTACGGCCTGTTAAAGTTAAGCTGATCGTATCGTCAAACTCGTGTGTAGTCAAGTCACTTAATTTGCTTTACCTATCTTCAAGATATCGACAAAATTGTTTCATTTTAACTCATACGGGTTTAAAATTGTTGAGTTAGAAGGCAACCAGAGTTTCACGCTGATAGCGCAGTTTTCAACTGTCGCGAAAGTTTGTCATGAGGAGGGGGCATATTTGCCCACCGGTCAATGGATAATTAACGCAAGCTCCCGCACGCTATTGTGTTTTGCAGTGCACCGAAACACAAGCGCATAATATAGGGACGTATTTCGTTCACATTAATAGACGTGTGACACGAACGTTTGCTTTGCGTCGCGCGGCGTGCGCCGCGGTCATACGCCGGTCGGGCCGGATTGGGACCTCTTTGCTAGGGTTGGCTTCACTGCTCGACTCTGGCAAGCCTCACCACGTACTCGGGGGATAATGAAACGGTAGTTGTAATACGCATATTAAACGATACAGTTAACATAATATGTCGCCAAACAATACAAAACGAGTAATACAAAATGTTCATATTTTTCCTGTTGTGCCACATGCGTCCAGTAGAGCCACGTTACCTGTGTTTTTACACATACCTGCCTTCAGATCTATGGAAATGCCGGAGGCAGCATTGCCTTACGTGTCATACTTGGCGACTAGACCGCGTCTGCTCATACTCTACATTACCAGCTATCAGCTTTAGACATATGTTTTGACAATTAAAGCAACTTTGCCACCAGGCTATATATATATTTGCCTTAATTTCATCAATTGAAACGTTGCCTTTTGGCGGCTCAAGACAACAAAGGCGTCAGACATGCATTGTTGACTGCTGGCGCCATTCGCGCCCCCCCCCCAGCGGCCGCATTTCAGTTCAAATGGGGGGGGGCTGGATCTTTGACTGGGAGGTGGTGGCCCCCAGTTAACATGTTAGACTAGTCTCTGTTCCCTGCTCCCGCTCCAGGTCCATATTGGCTGGCATGGCTACCAAGCCATGCGGCACAGCATATGGATCAGGCGTTTCCCCTAGTGTCATCTATGGGCAGGAGTAGGAACTACGAAGCCATGCGGCACAGCATGCATCAGGCTTTTCTCCTAGTGACATCTATGGGCAGGAGTAGGAACTGCCAGGCCATGCGGCACAGCATGCATCAGGCTTTTCTCCTAGTGACATCTATGGGCAGGATTAGGAACTACCAAGCCATGCGGCACAACCTGCATCAGGCTTACCCCTAGGGACATCTATGGGCAGGAGTAGGAACTGCCAGGCCATGCGGCACAGCATGCATCAGGCGTTTCCCCTAGATTCATATATGGACTGGAATAGGAACTGTAGAGTTGTGCAGCACAACATTTACCAGGCGTTTCTATTAGATACACCTATTGGCTAGAATAGGAACTGCTGAGCTATGCGGCACAGCATGCATCGGTTCCCCCAGAGCAGTGGTTCCCGGTAGAGGTGACAAAACGTGGACCCGAGGACCCGGACTCTAGACCCAGTCTGGACCCAGTTGGTCCCAGACTGGGTCCCGCCAAATGACACCGGGCACAGACTGGGTCCAACTTATGTGTCATGCTAATTTCACGCAAGTACGAGCTGACACGCAGGTTTCTGTGTGCTGTTGGCTAATCTGAACTGTGTGTATTTGCAGCTACAAGAGCTAGCTTACTTGCACTATTTTTTTAGTGCAGATTTGTCAATACAATTTGCGAAACGATATTTTGCTAGCTGGGCCCGCTGGATCTAAAATTGCCTTGCACCTGGTATAACTCGGTCATTTTATTAGTTTTTGAGACCGGGTCGGGTCTGGGTCCTATAAATAGCAACTTTTGCCACCTCTAGTTCCCAGCCCTCACGAGACAGTTACCCCTTTTCAGCAGTCAGAGAAGGCCATTACCACACCCTTCGAAATTTATACCGATTTATCAAAAATAGCGTTGTTTCCCAATATGTTGGTTGCACCTGTTACACACTTTCATTGGACTTTGGAGCGTTGAAACTTGCAATAAAAACAAAGACTGAGAGCGCACATGTATGTATTCCCTTTTTCACCAATTTATCAAATCTGGGCGTCGTTGCCGACAAGACGCACCGAAAAGTTATGTTGTTAGCCGAGGGCTGCATCAAAGCTGTCTTAGCGTAACATTTGTGGTTCAACTTCAAAGACCTTATTTACCCCCGCAGAATGGCTTCGTTACCCCAAATGGGGGTCATGACCCACCGTTTGGGAACCGCTGCCCTATGGACTTGAATAGGAACTAAATAGCTGTTTGGCACAGCATGCGTCAGGCGTTTCCCCCTAGAGACATATATATATATAGTACTATATATATTACTATATTATATATAGTTATATAGTATATATATATATATAATTATATATAAATATATATACGAACTGGAAATAGGAACTGCTGTGGGCTATGCGGCAGCAGCAGCAGACGTAACCTTGTAAACTTTTGGGGAGCGATCTGGCGCAGGAGCAGGATTTCTGTCTTCTGTGCCGGTGGCCCGGGGTCAAATCCCTGGGCGGGCCGCTGAAACAGTCGACCGGCCCCCATATAATAACCCTCGGAACAGGATGAGAGTTCCAGCACCGTGATCCCAAATGAGGATACGGTGCTTGGTCTACTAACCAAACCAAACCTTGTAAACTTCGGTGCATCGACTGCATTGGAAGCACGTCATGCAACAAACGCGCGTTTTCAGGAACAGCGTGTCGGATATGGTTTCTCGAAGTGAAACGTCAAATATCAGGACGTGACAGCATGAAGTCTATCTCCTTCAAAGAAACTCCTGTATTTGTNTAAGTCTAGTGATGCATCATACACATTATCTTGTGCCCGCTCGTGACGAAATAACTCAGTTTCACTGCGGGGCAAATTGGTTCCACTGGGGGGGGGGCAAATCCCATACTGGGGGGGGGGGCAATTGTTTCCCCCCCCCCCCCCAGTAAACCATTCGTTTATCCGAGAGGGGCCTTCTGCTGCAACTTTCCCCGTGTTCAAAACGGAGTTTTGCCGCGAGGCTTTCTATGGGCTGTCAGTCACTGGAATCAGATGCCCCAAGCTGACCGATCTTAGTAAAGAAACCATAGGAGTGAGGGTCATGCCCTGAAGCCTGGTGTACTGTATCTGCGTGTTATGCTGCTGTAAGTATTGCTGTATGTCATTGCTGTAATTAGGTATAGCATGTTGGGTCCTTTGCATGCGCTGTACTGGTTTTTATAACTGTTGTGTGACTGTATCTGACGTGGTTGCTTTAAAATCCACCTGTGGGGGCACCGAAATACACATCAATCATCAATCAAATACACATCAATCTTAGAATGCTTAATACATGTCAAATTTGAAATAAGCGTCACAAAATGACATTAGAACTGTCAAATTTCAAAAAGATCGTGTCAGGTCATCTGAGGTCAGTTACCTTGGTTGACTTGTGGAAGCGCATGATCCCAGTTGAACATGTAGTTATGTAAAATGAGTTTCAGATTTCAAATCAGCGTCACAAACTGTCTTAAAACGGTCAGAAGCAAAAAAAAAGTCATCTGTGGTCATTAGAGGTCAATGACCTCGGTTGACCTAAGAAAGGGTCAGTCGAGGGCAAAATCTCAGCGGAAGCCACAACTGTCACCCGGAAACAAATTTGCATATGCTCCTGAACAACAAACACTCGGAAACTGCACAGTGCACATGTAACTAGGATCGATACTAAGGGACGTCGGTTGCGCCTGACAAAAGACATGACCATGAAAAACAGGTCATAGGTCAGGGTCTTGAAAGTCGGAAGTTCGAAATGTTAGAGTATATGTCAAATTGTTCAAAATAGGGTATTACAAGTTTCATCGTGATCGGTTGATAACTACGTGAGACATTTTGGAAGAAATCCACCCCCTACCCGGGCGAGGGTCAAATTATAATCGCCACTTGATCAGGGTATCGCTAGCCACGGATCGGATTTCCAGTCACAAGATGCTTTTTGAGAGAGTCAGCGAGTGTAGACAGCATTGATTTACCCCGAGCATCGGGGACACGAAATAATCGCTGAAAAGACAACCAGTGATCAATCCTTGGCCTGCTTACTCGGCCTCTGCGTACTCGTGCTTAAGCTTAGCTTAGCTCCGAGAGAAGCTTAGCCCGTTTAGAGGGTCGCCATCGCTGCCATCGCCTGCCATCGCCATCGCCATCGCTCCGGGAGTAGCCGGGTTGTAAAACGTAAGGAAAAGCGAGACTTTTGTACACGGTAGTTTGACTCGATGACAGAGTGTAACTCACCTTCCAGAGTAAAACATATATCAGTGTACTCTACATCAATCGAAACTGCACGGCACCCTTGCACAACTCCTTATACGTCACAACAATAAATGTCATATTCGAAGTCAACAGCCAATTGTGATGCTCGCAGTTTGAATGTGGCTGCTCTAGTCGGGAGCGTCTAGATTCCCAGCCACGGCTGCTGATAGTGCCCCCTCCCTCCTCCCCTGTGGCCTTGTGACGTCAGTATGACCATCCGGCCAATTTCCCAGATCGACACCACTGTTTGTTTGTTCTTTTCTCACGGCACCGCCGGCCGTTCCGAGTCACCAACCCGAGCATGCCGTGTGGCGTGTGGACTACTGGGCAGTGTGCTTTACAAGGCCGTGTGGACTACAGTGGCGTGTGGACTACTGGGCAGTGTGCTTTACAAGGCCGTGTGGACTACAGTGGCGTGTGGACTACTGGGCAGTGTGTACTACAGTGGCGTGTGGACTACAGTAGCGTGTGGACTACAGTGGCGTGTGGACTACTGGGCAGTGTGCTCTACAAGGCCGTGTGGACTACAGTGGCGTGTGCACTACTGGGCAGTGTGGACTACAGTGGTGTGTTTACTGCAATGTCGTGTGCTCTACAAGGCCGTGTGCTCTACAAGGCCGTGTGGACTACAGTTGCGTGTTAACTGCAATGTCGTGTGCTCTACAAGGCCGTGCGCATTGCAAGGCAGTGTGCACCGTTGGGGTGTGAGGACAGTGTGGACTGTGCACTGCCTGCGGAATATTTGTTATTAGCTATGACAGCGGTCTGCGAAGTGATGCACACTCCACTTGCACAATGACAAAGGAGATGCAAGATTTCCGACACACTTCCGCAAAATGTACGCTGCGCTTCTACCAAATGACCTTGACCTGAAATAACATTTCCAAGTTGACCTAACCAGGTCGCCATATATATGTTTCAAAGCGCTTCTACCAGACAAACACGTTGGTGTTAAAATAATTGCTCTGTCGTTTTAGATAATAAGCTATTCAGGAAAACAAGTTTTACAACAAATTGCATTTTTGACCTTTGATGACCTCTGAAGTCTAAACTATTGATCTGAGCTCAATTTTGAGGACATCAATGGCAATTTATGTTTCAAGAGCTTTCGATTTATTGTTTTCGTTTGTTCCTAGCTATCATTGTTCCCGAGATAATTGGGGATGTTCGAAGCAAAGTCCTAAAACTGGAAAATTTGGCCGTTGATGACCTCTGGTGACCTCAATACTGACCTGGGTTAAAAATGATCTCTGCAATTTCGAATTTTCTTGTCAAGAGACTTCGAATGTTTTCTTACGCGTCATTCTATCTCTTTTAGCTTTCGAGTTAGGCGGGGGTCATTTTGCCCCCCCCCCCCCTCCCACCACCACCATGGCGAAGTTGTCTTGGAGGTCAACCAGGACGCGAGTTATGTTATATGAAGATAACTAGTACCTGCAAATTGCCTTGTATGTTGTTTCTATAGAAAATATAGCTATTGTAATTATTTTTCCCATGTGATAAAGTTAGCTAGAAGTAGGACACCTACCACTTTATACCAGCGTGCCTGGATCCCGCAGTTGGATCTGGAATCCCGTTGGATTCCTCAACACAAAATATATGTAGGATCTGGATTATGGGATCTATGTGGATCTCTCGGCTCATAGTGTACTTGGATCTGGACCTGTGTCCTGGCTTATAGTGTGCTTATAGTGGACCTGGCTTATAGTGTAGTTGGATCTGGACTGGTGTCCCATGTGGATCCCGGGACACAGGACTCAGAGATCCAGATATCAGCTGGATCCCGGATCCAGGCACATGTCTGGTGGTTAGGGACTCTCAGCCGCCACTTCCTCACAACTCAGGGATGGGTTGACTGCACGTGTGTACCTACGTGCGCATCCCTTTTCTATATCTCAGAAGCGGCTGAGCCGATTGTGTTCAAGTTTTGTGTGTGGTCACTGGTTAGAGACCTTTTAGTCGTCGCCTTTCAACAAGTCAGGTATGGGTTGCCTTTTCACGTGCGCAGTTTCACACCCCTATTATTATATATATATATTTTATACACTTAGTCCGAATGTTTCTATGGGATGGATTCCCGAGATCAGGACCCACGCTAAGCTTAGATTGTTGCGCAGGCCCTGACCCCACCATCCTATCACGCAATTTCAGACACCGGCAGAATTTAGAGACGAAATTGTAACGTCTCATAACGAGAGGACGGTCCACCCGGCTCGCTGGCTTCATCTGACCTTTGACGCCGCCGCTCCCATCAGCCGCAGGTCACCCCCGCCAGGAGCAAACAGCGAGCGCCGAAGCGGCTCGAACCCATCTTGTCAGGGTGGGTCAGATCTGTCGCCCAGCGCTCTCCCGACTGAGCTACACGGGCGGACAATTATTATCTAAGAAACGGCTGATCCAATTGGGTTATAATTTGGTGTATGGTTAAAGGGAATATAGCACCTTTAACATTAGTTTTTAACTGAGATAGCCAGATTGTCGGGTGTGCTGAGAAACCCCCATCCGAAATTTTTCCTCCAAAGCGACCTAAGTTGCTGAGTTTTCAACGCAAAAACCGTTGGTCATATGTGGTTCATATTCCACGTCACAACCCGTGACGTTTCGCATACGTCACAGTAGTTACTCCACTGTGATCTGCCACCTGCAACTTCGCTTTTTTTGAACGTCCGCCCAGTATTTCAGTTACCTTGCTCCGCCCCGCAACCGCAACCGACGGTCGGTCAAGCGCTCGGCACACCTAAGTGGTTCAGGATGCCGTCCCGCCACTCCCTGACCGGCGCGAGCGAGTCGCCGGTCCGACCCAGCAGTCGGTTTCCACGCCTACCGGTGGCACCCATCGTGGCGGTGCCGGCACAGTAAGACTGCAGCTGTCACGGGCGGGCGCAAAGTTTGCCGTTTCGATCCCTTGTGACGACACAACTCCTTTGTGACGCAAGATTGGTTGTGACGTCCAATGTAAACTATTACTAATTTTTCAAATTACAACGAATTTGACTTTTTTCGCAAAAATGAATGCCAGACCGTAATCAGGTCATTCTTCTCCATCATTCTACATACTTTTCCCAAGGTGCTATATTCCCTTTAAGGACCTCTCAGTCGCTGCCTTTACGCAAGTCAAGGCTCGGGTGCCTCAGCACGTGCGCACGTGCACACCCCTATTCTATATCTGAGGAACGGCTGATCTATCTGTGTCCTTATTTGGTGTGGTGGTTAGTGGCCTGCCGGTCGCTGTCACCAAGTCCCCCAAGTCTTCCCCAAGTCGGGGGTGGCGTGCCTCTGCACAATGCACATGTGCACGTGCACAGTGCACACCTCTATTTTAGATCTCATGAGTGGCTGATCCGATTGTCTTTTTATTTATTGTGTGATTGGGAACCTCTTAGCCGTCACTATCCCACAAGTCAGGGATGGGTGCCTCTGCACGTGCGCACCTTTTTTGTATATCAGAAACTACTTGCCCGATCGAGTTGAATTTCATCATACACTGTGAAAAGTTTAGCTCCTTGTGTGCTAAATATGTGCTAACTACGACGATGCTATTCAAGTGCTTGAATATGTTGAGGCTTGATATAAGCTGTGTTTTTACATAGGGTGCTTAAAGTAAGCATTCGAGTACTTAAATAAAGTATCCTGTGATAAAAGGATGTTTAAGTTAAGCACCCATCACTCAATCATGTGCCTCTTTTCAGCACCACGCAGGGCTGAAAACCTCTTTCTGAGTCTGGGGGGTCCAGTCTGGAGGGGGCCCATCATAGGCAGGATCCTGCAATACGAGGGGCCCCGGAGATGGTGGCGAATCTAGCATTGTTGAGCGGGGTGTCAGCGAAACGTTGTTGACCAGGGGGCATCAGCGAGAAGTTGTTGAGCGAGAAAAAGAAAGGATATATTTTAAAGTCGTAATCTTTGGGAAGAGCAAAAACATGCTGATTTGATTTGGCCCTCCCAGGCCGACAAAGAGCCCACGCAGATTGAGAGGGCCCACTCAGACTGGCATAGAAGCATCTCAGTCAGGCATTGGACACTATCAAATCTTGAAAATACACTTCAGACCAGACCAGGAAACCTCAGGCTGACAGACCCTTAGACCCTCAGGCCGATAGTTCTCCTTCAGAACGACCAAGGGCCCACGCAAGCCAGCCGAGAGCCCATTATTGTCGATTGAGGGCCCTGCTAAGCCGATCAGGGCCCGTAAGGAATTAGCACTTGGGAAAAAGTATGTAATGTGGGAAAGAAATCCTGTTCGGGTCCTGGCATTCATTTTTGCAAAGAGTCATTGTTGTAATTAGAAAAATAGTAATACTGTTTACATGTGAGTCACACACATCTTGCGTCAACCAAATGCGAGTGTGCGTCACAAGAAAGGCATACGAACGCAAACTTTGCGGCCCGCCCAGTGACAGCTGCTGTGCCGGCACCGCAACGATGGTGCACTTGACGGTAGGCTGAACGCACTGCTGGTCGACCGGCGCTCGCTTGCGCCGGGTTAGGGGACGTGGGGCACGCATACGTGAACCACTATGTGCCGAGCTGCCTGACCGACCGTCGGTGGCGGTCGGGGCGGACGCAAATAACTGAAATACTGGGCGGACGTTCAAAAAGCAATGCGGTGGAAATCACAGTGGAGTAACTACTGATGACGTATGCGATACGTCACGGGATTTGTGACGTTGAAATATGACCACATATGACCCAACGGTTTTTGCGTTCAAACTCAGCAACTAGGTCGTTTTGGAAGGAAAAATTTCAGATTTGGGGGTTTCTCACACACCCGACAATCTGGCTATCTCAGTTAAAAACTAATGTTAAAGGTGCTATATTCCCTTTAAGCCAACGTAAGCGCCTCGTGCCAAAAAAGGTCCCTCAAGTTGACCGAGAACCCCTCGGGCCGAACAAGAGCTCTCAGGCCGATCGGGCTCGCTCAGGCCAAAAAGGGACCGAAGCCAACCAAGTGCCCCTCAAGCCGACCGATGGTCATATCAGGCCAAACGAGACCCCTCAGATCGATCAGAAGCCTCTCAGGGCGAACGAGGGTGTCTTGGCGCGTGGGCCGTGTGGCCTGTGCTGGGGTAGTGGCATGGTAAACAAAAGATAGGCCATGTTTGCGGCGGCGGCCAGTCGACTTTTGTTCACCTATCTGCCAACCATTGCAGAGAGGTGCCATGAATAAGCGGTCTCGCTTTTGCACCGATCTGCGATACAATGTTTGTGTTTATTGTTTTTTCTTCAAATAAATGTGTTTGTTGTTGTTGCTGTTATTGTTGTTGTAGGGCCCCTCTAGCCAGCCGAGGGTCATCTCAGGAAGCCCGAGGGTCCCTCAGGTACACCGAGGACCCTTTCAGACTAACTAAGGGCCTCCCAGAAAGACTGAGGCCTTGGGCCCTCCTGGCTAACCAAGGGCCCCTCAAGTCGACTGAGTGTCCCTCAGACATTGTTTTTTATAACCGCCATTAAGCCGTTAAGCCGTCAAGTCATTAAGCCAAAACCAAACATTAAGCCGACAGAGGGGACCCCTCAGGTCTTTGGGCCTCAGGTCGGTAGATGGTACCTCTCAAGCCGGCTGAGGGCTTTCTTATGCCGACCGAGTGCTCCTCAGGCTGACTGTGGGCCCCTCCCACTGACCTAAGGCCTCCTCAGGCCAAAAGAGTAGCATTAAGGTCAACTGAGGGCTTCTCAGGCGGACTGATGGGATGGCCCTGCAAGCCAACCGAGGGCCCCTTCAAGCCAATCGAGGGCCTCCTCAGACCGACCGAGGGTCATATCAGTCCAACCAAAGGGCCCTTCAGGACGACTGTAGACTCCAGGCAGACTCTGCCCCCCCCCCCCCCCGACCGACAATGGGCCATCTCAGGCCGACTATGGGCTCCCTCAGGCAGACCGAAGGGCTCTCCTGTGCGTCTTATTTTTTTTTCCAGTGAATTAATTGACTTTATTAATACACACACAGGTTTTCATAGTCAATTGACTGTAAAAACCCACCTTAACCATTTCACCGTTCACGCTAACTTACGTAATAGCGCTGATGTATGTACATAATACACATGTGTACTGGGAGGAAGATAATACCCTTGTAAATAGACAATCCTTTGCCCCTTTCAGGCTCAGCACAATTGCATGGTTAACAGCAGAGCACGGTTGATGTATCACAGTTTTTACGCTGTGACATGATGTGACCATAGCATGGCTGAGATATCCCCTCTCAACTCACTGCTCATAAATCAGGGTCAGCATTTGACTAAAACGTTACAGGTTAACAGCAAGGTTAGAGCAAGGGCAGCGTTACCAGATTTTACCTGGGGGCAAAGTCGAAGGGGGCCTCCTCCCTCAGATGGCTTCCCTCGTTGTAGGGGCATCCATTGAGTTGGTGCTACTAACTATAGCGATACCAGATTTTACCTGGGGGGCAAAGTCGAAGGGGGCCTCCTCCCCTAGATGGCTTCCCTCGTTGTAGGGGCATCCATTGAGTTGGAGCTACTACCTATAGCGATACCAGATTTTACCTGGGGGGCAAAGTCGAAGGGGGCCTCCTCCCCCAGATGGCTTCCCTCGTTGTAGGGGCATCCATCGAGTTGGAGCTACTACATAGAGCGATACCCGGCCGCTATTGCGATACGGGGCCCACTATAGCGCCTCTTACTATAATATATATATATATATATATATATATATATATATATATATATATATATATATATATATATATGTGAGCTTCGGGAGGAGATTGTTTTTAATACACTGTTTAATAAACACGACAGCAAGTTTCGCATTGATTATTTCTTTTCTGTTGCGTCGATCTGTTCGAATTATTCGTTTTCCCGCTCGTCGATTCTTTAAAAGTTCGCCGAGGTCATGGTAGTAAAATAAAAAGCAACTGAGTATGAGGTTCAATATTTTCAACGTTTCATTGTCATTATCTATACAACATTTTCAGATCGAGCGCTCGACTGGAACCAGGGGGGCATCCCGGAATCCTATTGTTAAGCTGCCGACCGCTAGCAATTAGCGATGACGTCACTGAGCTCTAGTCCGATCGGCTGTATCCGCACGCGCTCGGTAAGTGCGCAATATTTGAACCGAAAAGCTGGTTCGAGGGCTCACTCAGGCGGCCAGAGGGCCCCTCGGCTACTAGAAAGCCCCTCCTTGCGACGTAGAGCCCCTCAGTCCTACATAGAGAGTCTCTATGGTCTTCTATTCGGTCTCATTGAGGACCCCCTTTCAGGCCGACAGAGGCCAAGTCGCCCGATCAAAAGGGCCTCTCAAGCTTGGCCGATTGGACCCCTCAATCGCCACAGAGAGCTACTAGGCCCACAGAGGGCCCCTGCAGGCTGAAGAGGGCCCCCCATCGGTAGAAAGGGGCTTTAAGCTGGCGAGACCCCTCAGGCCCAGGAGCTCCTCATTCAACCATAGGGCCCTCAGACCTACAGAGGGCCTTCATAGCCGACGAGGCTCCCCTCAGGCCTAATTAAGGGCCTAGACCGACAGAGGGCCCCATTAGGAGACATAAAGGTTACCAAAACCAACAGAGGCCTATATAAGACCCCATCAGAATTGACAGAGAAGCCCCTCAAACCGACAACAGAGGGCGCCCCTTCAAACCGACAGAGGACTACCTCAGACAACAGAGGCCTCTCGAGGACCAACAGAGGGCCTCAAACACAGAGGCCCTTAGACTTGAAAGAGGGACCCTCATGTTGACCGAGGGCCCCTAAGGTCGACCGAGTGACACCTCAGCCAACTGAGGGCCCTTCAGACCGGCAGAGGGTCCCTCATTGCCGACGAGGGGCCCCTC
The DNA here is from genome assembly GCA_014673585.1 of Semibalanus balanoides. Lineage (NCBI taxonomy): Eukaryota > Metazoa > Arthropoda > Thecostraca > Balanomorpha > Balanidae > Semibalanus > Semibalanus balanoides. The sequence goes on from VOPJ01001274.1 coordinate 147,264, forward strand.
AGGTTCGAACGAGGGCCGCTCAGGTCGACCGAGGCCCCTCAGGCCTATTGGAGAGCCTCATATCGACAGAGGCCTCCTCTGGGACGCAAGGGCCCCTCAAACCAACAGAGGCTTCCAAAAAAGAGCCCACCTCAGTTGACAGACGGACCCCTTAAAGCCGACGAGGGCCCTCTTAGACGCAGCAGAGGGCCCACTCAGGCGACAGAGGGCCTTAAAACCGACCTAGGGCCCTCATGCCGTACCGGGTTGCCCTGTCATGTCGACCGAGTGCCCCTCAGACCGACTGAGGGCCCCTTCAGACGGAAGGGGCCCCTCATGCGACCGAGGGGCCCCCTCAGGTTTGACTGAGGGGCCCCTTGAACGTTTGATCGAGGGGCCCCTCCAAGTGACCGAGTGCCCTTCAAGACGACTGGAGGGACCCCCTTCAGACGGGCAGAAGGGACCCTCATGCCCGACCGAGGAGCCCCTTCGGTGATCGCGGGCCCCCTTAGGTCGACCGAGGCCCCATCAAGCCGACCTGAAGGGCCCCTTCAGACCGGCAAGGGTTCCATCAGCCGAACAGAGGGCCACCAGCGAGGGCCCAACGAATCCACCATGGTCCCCCTTCAGATTCCGAGATGAGTCCCCTCTGAGCCACGAACGGAGGGGCATTTGCCCCAAATGCGCCTCCTCCCCTGGCAGCGCCAGGGGTCTTTTTCAACCTTGCCCAGGGGCCCTTTGACTTCTGGGGGCCTCTGTGCGGCTAGGGCCCTTCGACGTGTCCACGGCCCTCGACGCAACTATCACGTTCAAATATTCGTACCGCACCGAGCCCCGCGTGCGCGACAGCCGATCGAACGAGAGCTCCAGTGACGTCACGCAATGGTTATATTGGCGTCAAAAATTCCCGGATGATCTCCTCTTCTATACGGCCTTGACCTGGAACTAACATTGCAATTTAGGTCATCGTATTTGAACAAATATGTCGTAGTTCACACGTGCAATGTTACATCTAAAGCATTCGTATTCATTATCATTTCATATACGCACTTCTTAAATAATTACTAAATAAAGACAACATTATAATACATTTGATAACACACTTTCCAACAAGAGACACAGGACTTCTATGGAAGACGGCGCCCAGTGCGCCCCATATACAGCGCAAGGACGCCATTGCGGTCGTTGACACTGTGGTGTTTTGATTAAGTGATATGCTGTAACACTTAAACCCGGTCGAGCTGAAAACTTGGCTAGTTAGCTGAAAATGAACAAGCGCAAAATTTCGTTCGATAGTGCGTGACAGTCTTTCTTTTTCTTCAAATAGCTTATTGTATTAAATCACGATGTAACATTGCAGTGTGAAATAGACAGTTTGTTCATAATACGACGTGACTAAAATGCAACTGTTTTTAGTTGCAGTCAAGGTTCTAGTCTTGTAAAATGTTGTTAGATATGACAATGAAACGTTGAAAATATGAACCTCATACTCAGTTGCTTTTTATTTTTACTTACCATGACCTTCGGCGAACTTTTAAACGAATACGACGAGCGGGGAAAACGAATAATTCGACAGATCGAGTCAACAGAAAAGAAGATAATCAATGCGAAACTTGCTGTCGTGTTTAACAAACAGTGTAAATATATATATATATATATATATATATATATATATATATATATATATATATATATATATACAGAACTTGTTGTATATCACAGCATATTCATTGTTGATCAGTTTCTGCTCAGTCGTTCGATAGTGCAGACCGTCTTTCTGTTTTCTTCATTTAGCTCATGTATTAAATCACCTATTCGCGACGTTTCATCCAACATTGGACATCATCAGGCTGAGAATAACAGAAAAAAACATATGCATCTATAATTACCATTATACACTACATTTTAAATGATTATGCATGACGATTACATTGTAACACTTAAACAGGGCGAGCTGAAAACTTGGCTAAGTTAGCCTAAAATGACAAGCGAAATTTCACGTTCAGAGATCCTGCGGGAGCCTCTTCAGTAAAAATTGTCACATTCCTAGCCTACATCATAATCTAGCTGCCGGCGGGGGCCATCGAACAAGAGGAGCGTTCCTCTGGCGTTCACCTGGCGGTTGATGACTGGATCATCATCCCGGATGTATACCGCCTCCAACACCTGCAGTTTCTTCCTGTTTTGGCACCACGCGAGAATGGTCGTGTTGTCGATTAGCAGCTGTCTGGTTAGTGGGGTGTCCAATGTTGGATGAAATGACGCGAATGGGTGATTTAATACATAAGCTAATTGAAGAAAAAGAAAGACTGTCCGCACTATCGAACGAAATTTCGCTTGTCATTTTAGGCTAACTTAGCCAAGTTTTCAGCTCGACCTGTTTAAGTGTTACAATGCAATCGTCATGCATAATCATTTAAAATGTAGTGTATATTGGTAATTATAGATGCATATGTTTTTGTTTTGTTATTCTCAGCCTGATGATGTCCAAATGTTGGATGAAACGTCGCGAATAGGTGATTTAATACATGAGCTAAGTGAAGAAAACAGAAGGTCTGTCCGCACTATCGAACGACTGAGCAAGAAACTGATCAACAATGAATATGCTGTGATATACAACAAGTTCTGTATAAAAGAGATTCTGCTACCCCGGTACACAAACTTTAAAATATATATATATATATATATATATATATATATATACTGGGGCCTCCTGTCTAGTATGGGGCCTCCTGTCTAGTACTGGTGGGCCTCCTGTCTGGTATGGGGTCCTTCTGTGACCATGTATAATACTGAGGGCCTCCTGTCTAGTATGGGAGCCTCCTGTCTTGTACTGGGGGCCTCCTGTCTAGTGTTGTGGGGGCCACCTGTCTAGTTTTGAGGGCCTCCTGTCTAGTATTGGGTGTCTACAGTGGTGTCATGCAGGCTTTCCTCATTCAGGAAATTTGACCAGAGCCACAAAATTTCCCTGCTTTTGGCCAGTTGTAGCAGGGGTCACCTTTTTGGGAGTGGGGCCTCCGTAAAAATATGGGGGGCAAAAATATATGTTTGCCCCCCTGGCTGACGCCAGGGGACAGCTGCCTGCCCTCCCCCCCCCGGTGGCGCCACCCCTGGGTTATAGTATTGTTAAGTTTTCTTTAACAGCTGAGTGAGGCGGCGTCGGCGTACCGACAGACACTAGCGACATCTATTCACACGGCTGGCAGTTTGTAGCTGAGGTGACGCCACATGCTGCCCGCTGCACCAGGCAAACGGACAGTTACACGGTGTCTGAAGTGAGAAACACGATCAGCGCTGACTTTGTGACAAAGAAGGTCAGCGGCATTAAATCATTGCCAATCGGCAATCACACCCAGTTGGAAAAGAGCTTAATACGAAGCAGCATTGTCTGTCTGTGTGAATGAAAAGGAACAGCACAATATTTATGAACATCGAATTTTGTTTAGTTACATGACATGACAATGCTCGAAACATCGGAGTTGTGTTTTGAGTGATCCTGCATCAGTGGCGGCGGAAGAGGGGGGCAGGAGGGGCAGTTGCCCCCCCCCCAAATCAGCCGAGGTGCGCCTTGTTTTTGGCAGGGCTGCTGGTCTGAGAGGGGGCGCTCTGGCAGCCTGAGAGGGGGCGCTCTGGCCGCCTGAGAGGGAGCGCTCTGGCCGCCGGAGAGGGGGCGCTCTGGCTGCCTGAGAAGGGGCGCTCTGGCCGCCTGAGAGAGGGCACTCTGGCAGCCTGAGAGGGGGCGCTCTGGCCTCCTGAGAGGGGGCGCTCTGGCCGCCTGAGAGGGGGCGCTCTGGCCACCAGAGAGGGGCGCTCTGGCCGCAAGAGGGGCGCTCTGGCCTCCAGAGAGGGTGCGTTCTTGCCGCCTGAGAGGGGCGCTCTGGTCGCCTGAGAGGGGCACTCTGGCCGCCTGAAAGGTGGCGCTCTGACAACCTGAGAGGGGCACACTGGCAACCTGAGAGGGGCGCACTGACCGTCTGAGAGGGGGCGCTTTGGCCGCCTAGGAGAGGGCGCTCTGGTCGCCTGAGAGGGTGGCGCTCTGGCCGCCTAAGAGGGGCTTTGGCGCACATGAAGGGGCGCAATGGCGTCTGAGAGGGGGCGTCTGGCTGCCATAAAGGGGGCGCTTGGCGCTGTGAGGGGGCGTCTGGACGCCTGAGAGGGGCGCTCTAAGCTATCAGAAGGGCGCTCTGGTTGTCTGAAGAGGGGGGCTCTGGGCGCCTAAGGGGGCGCTTGGGCAACATGAAGGGCGGTCTGGCCACCTGAAAGGGGGCGCTCTTGTCGCCTGAAAGAGGCGCTCTGGCCGCCTGAGAGGGGGCGCTCTGGCCATCCGAGAAAGAGCGCTCTGGTCACCTGAGAGGGGCGCTCTGGTCGCCTGAGAGGGGCGCTCTGGCCGCCTAAAAGGGGGCGCTCTTGCAGCCTGAGAGGGGCGCTCTGGGGCTCTTGCCGCCTGAGAGGGGGCGTTCTTGCCGCCTGAGAGGGGGCGTTCTTGCCGCCTGAGAGGGGGCGCTCTTGCCGCCTGAGAGGGGCGCTCTGGCCGCCAGAGAGGGCGCTCTGGCCACATGAGGAGCCGATCTGGCCGCCAGAGCCGGTCGAGGAAATATAAATTCAAATTTTTGCAACCCTCCTCAGAGCAGTTAAACTACAAATTATATCATATGCGGGTGATAAAATCATGCCGTTGTTTGGCGCATGCTGTGTTATGTTGCTGCTTTCTCATATGAATGGGCAAAGTAGTTGATTTAGCTCTTTTTCTTACCGCACTGCTAGGCAGTGGTGGATTTTCGGATGGGCAAAATGGTCAATTGTCCCCCACCCAAGCCGTCCAAAATCGGCCAAAAATGACACATTTCATGATATGGAAGGAAATCTAAGCCAATTTTACTAAGATAAGTTTGCTTCAATTCAGCTATTAATGTAATATGTATAAGTACCTAAGCTAAACGAAATCCGATAAGTTTTCAGAATTGTGTGATGCTTTTTGAAATTCCTCCCAACTCCCGTTCTGGATCCGCAGCTGCTTTAAGGCGCAAATAAAAAAAATATCTGCATCATATGCAATCAATGCAGAGGCATTGATGAGAATTCAGCTATCCAGGGCAAAGGACTAAAAAAAAATTGCGCCGCTCCGCGGCGCAATTGATTTAGACGTTTTAGGTCTTGAACCTTTTTTTTTCTCGAAATATTGGTGTTGCTGGTTCCAAAGTTTATATGAAATTTTGCTAACCCCAGCCTCTACAAGTTTGAAGTTGGTATGGCCTATGCCATACCTACATGTTATACTGCATTCTTCATCCTTGTAAAGTGTTTTTCATCTGTTTTGTTTGGTCCTTCCAATGCATGGAAAGGGGATCCTTCATGGGTGCCGTTTTTATAGGCCTGGTAAGAGCAAAAGCTCTGCCAATTATGTCACATTTTAACATGAGGCCTATTGCGTTGCATGGTAAGAATGACTTTAAGATCTACAAAGTTAGCATTCGAGCCCTACCAATCATTTAAGCAGACCCTGGTGCCCTTTCAACGCTCGGAAAGGGATCCTTTTCGAGGCACCGCCCCCCTCCCCCTCTGGAAGAAATCCTGGCTACGTGTATGTCTGTGTGTGAGTTTGTTAGTGCAATAACTAGCAAGGTAAAGTGCCGTTTTAGTTGGCAACGAACGAGCGAGTGCGAAGGGACTGTATGGTGATTTTCGCTCGATCGGACAATGGTTTCTGAAATACAAAAAACGTGCGCACGTGCAGATTTGCCCAACATCTGAATTGTGGGAAAGCGGCGGCTGAGGGGTCCCTAAACACACCTAAATTTGAAAAAATGCTGAGCCGTTACTGTTTTTATATATATAAAGAAACTCCTTTTAATGCCCCCCACGCGGCACGCGCCACGCGCAGTGGTAGTCACCCACACGAGGCGCATTGGTACTCAAGCAGAGTCACTGGTGGATCCAGGGTTAGACGACAGGGACTAAAAGCCCCCCCCCATTCCAGGCCGGACAGGGGCGAAATACAAACCAGCCCCCCTCATATTCACTGAAACTGGTGATAAAAAGAATGGGTAGATACTGGTGCGAAAAATAACGTTTTGACGAAAGTAATTTAGTTTTTGCCTTGTTCATGTTTTTATATTTGCTCATTCGTGTTTCCTTCATTTAGTAGCAATTTTGTAGCAGTATGAAGTGTTATGTGGCACGTATGCCGCTATTTTAATCTGGAGCGATGCACAATCACCGTAGCTTGTACACGGTATCAATACACTGGCGGTGGCGGATCCAGGGGGCGGCAGGGGCAAAAGGTCCCCCCCCCCATCCACGCTCGACAGGGATGGCAGTATAAATGATCTCCCCCGCAAAAAAAAACACATATGAATTCCTCTAATACAGGTAAAAACGCGTAATAATTCGGAAAGCTAATAACCGAGCAAGAACTCCACTGCATTGTAACTAAAATAGAGCAAGTTTTCGCAGTTAATAGTAAACAAATTACAGGTCATTAGGAGGAAATGTCGCGAAGTAGCCACCATTTGTGACGATAACGTACCGGCGTTCATCTTGTAGGCATTTGAGTGGCACTAGTTCACGGTGGAAATTGTATTTTGGTATGGGTTAAGTCAACATTTTTAAATTTACAGTTACACTATATATTTTTTTTACGACTTGACTGTATCAAGGTCCGGGTGTCCCACAGCGAGCGGTTAGCCCCCCCCCCCCCCTATATTGGGAGGCTGGATCCGCCACGTGAGCAGAGTATGTTGGATAGAGTTGCTCAGAAAAGCAAGCACCGCTTCCCATTGGGACTGTAGCTTCGCAGACGATGTTGAGCTTTCTTTCAAAGGCTTCGCCAGAAGTTACCAGAGGCGCCCGCTTCGGTCATCGCCCCAAAGGTCATTTCACTAGTAAAATATTGTGGCCTAAATCCGAGGAGATAAATTGTCGTGTTTTTTGGGGGGCGCTTTGCCTCGAGTGGGTGCTCTGATTTTGTTTTCCCCCCATCCGAAAATACCTTCCGCCGCCACTGTCCTGCATTCCTTTAGGTTTCCACTGTATGTAAAATGAAGGTAGTTATCCCCTATGCGAACGTTGTTTGAATGCATCCCTTCACTGAAGGGAGGGAGGGTCTCCGCCCCCATTAACTGCTGACCATTATTTGCTCGGCGGCGACATTTCCACAGATCAGTAGCACTGCTCTGGCGACTCCCGGGCGTGTATCCCGAGCCTTAATCCCCTCTAAATAGCCCCTAAGCCGTCCACAGCCGCCGCTGCTGGCACGAAGACGACACAGATGAGCGCCACAAATGACCAGACTTGGTGGCAGCTGCGGTACTTAGAGTCGCCCAATGATACGGTAACGGGCCCAAAACGGGCTCATTTCAGCCCGGCGCCAACTAATCTGGGACCGTCTCACATCGTCTGGCAGCGCCCAATACAAGCCACTGCTTGCGGGGAATCGGACGAGAACAGCTCATATCGACTGATGACATGGCGTTAACCAGTTTTAGTCAGCTCGCTTATTGCAAATTATCGGTTGATTGAAACTCATAACAGTGAATGAACGTCATATCATTTGTTTAACTCTTCTGTTTGATCTATTTTGTATTATTGTTTTTGCATCTTGCTTGTTTGCTAATAGTTAAGTTTAGTTTAGTTTATTCAGAGCATCATCAACGGACAAGTGGCCCAATTACAGACGAAGTCTCTAGGTAAAAACAGACAAGACACTAACGAATGGACAAAGTTAAAACAGCATAACATACCATAACACATCATAACACTATCCTACTTGTCGCGCACGTATGTGATCACATGTTTCTTAAAATACAATGCGCCATGATTCCATACGTCGATGTCACGGTTGCAGTCCAGAAAAGCGTTGCAAAGTTTCGGTATGCTTCAAAATGAGCTATTTTTAATCGTGTTGACACGAGCGTGCGGTATATAGAAGAGCATCTTTCTCCGGAGCACGCGAAATGGGGCAATCAGGGGGAACGTTTCCAACAGAAAGGATGAGTCGAGTGTATGACAGTGAACATTGCGGATGAACATAATGTCGTGCTGTTCATGCCGTACCACTAGTGGTGCCATTCGAAAGTGAGCCAACAGAGCATCATTCTCAAAGGACACGCCTGTTTCGTGACATCTTCCACACAGCCATGTCAGAAACTTACGCTATACGCGCTCTATTCGTTTCACATAGACCTCTGCGGCTCCACCCCACACCACTCCAGCAAACTCCAAGATAGAGCGAACGTTTGCGCAGTACGCGGCCAGGATAGCCTTTCTGTTACATTAACGCAGTGATCTGCCATGCTTACCGGTTTGAAAGGACCTCATTAACATACCCAGTGCTCTGTTAGCTTTACGAACTGTGGTTTCCACGTGCTCACTAAGGGTATGCTTTTCGTCCAGGAACACACCTAAATTACGCATGACACTGACTTTTTCCAGCTGTTCTCCTCCTATGGTATACATGCCTAAAATCGGGGCGCGTCGTAAAGTTATGGTCAGCACTTTACACTTAGACGGATTCAGTTTGAGCTGCCAGCGCGTAGACCAATGGCACAGATTGTCCAACTGCTGCTGTAAGAAATCCGCGTCAGCAGTAGTCTACCTTGCAATACAGTTTTACGTCGTCAGCGAACATCAAGCAGTCAGCCTGTACGCACTCTGGTAAGTCGTTTATGAAGCATGCGAACAACAGTGGTGACAGGAGTCCCCCTTCGGGTGTGCCTGACGTTACCGGTGCCCACCGTGAACACTTGCCCTTCACAACAACCCTCTGTCCTCTGTCAGAGAGGTAGGATTCAAACCATGAGAATGCTTTGTCTGAAAGATGATATGATTTTTTAAGCTTATGAAAAAATAGTTTGTGATTTACGCTTTGAAAGGCCGAACTGTAGTATGTATAAATTACATCTGTTTGAGATCCAGCGGATATGTTGGTCCAGTCAGTGTGTAACATCGTCAGCAGGTTCGATGAGCAGGAGCGACCAGGCATAAGCCCAGGCTGCTTATCTGATAGGGCCGGTTTAACATGTTCAAATGAGGCGGCGAAAACGACACGTTCCAGCACCTTGCTGAGCAGCGGCAGTAGCGACAGTTGTGTTGTGTGAAGTTGTGACCAGTTTGACAGATCATGCCTTACTGTGCGTCATTCGCCTCAGATACCCGGTCCCCTCCCCATCCCCATTTAGCTTTCTGTCGTGAAATGTGCATGTTCATCGTCATGGGTGATTATACCAAAATTAACTGTAAATATTGCTCATTGTTTACCTGGGACTGCGGCATAGTCTTTTTATATATCTTATAGATTGCTGACTTGTCATATTTCAGAAGCTTTTGACAGCTCTGCAGCCTTATATTTGTGCTTGCAATTTGAAATCCAGGCTAAAGAAGACAGTCGTAGAGACCAGAGCTTTCGAGAGCTTCAAAAATAAATAAATCGAAAACGCTGGATGAAGGAACAACACTGGATGAAGAAATAGAAAACGCATCTGCAAAATGTCCAAATTACCATTAACGTTTGATGGTTACACCCCTGCACAGGAGAAGAGACATGCAGCAGACATAAGACATGCAGCAGACAGGAGTCATGCCATCAGACAGGAGACATACAGCAGACAGAAGACATGCAGCAGACAGGAGTCATGTCATCAGACAGGAGACATGCCATCAGACATGAGATATGCAGCATACAGGAGACATGCAGCATACAGGAGACATGCAGCAGACAGGAGACATGCAGAAGACGGCTGTCACAGCTCAGTCAGTGGCATTGTTCCTCTCCCATACGTCTCGGGCCGGTGCCGTGGTGTTATTCTGGAGCTGCCAATAGCGGTGTGGGCCGGTGCCGTGGTGTTATTCCGGGGCTGTCAATAGCGGTATGGGCCGGTTCCGTGGTGTTATTCCGTAGCTGCCAATAGCGGTATGGACCGGTGCCGTGGTGATATTCCGGAGCTGCCAATAGCGGTGTGGACCGGCGCCGGCCGCACCGCACACCTCACATTGGCCGCATACCGGCCGGTGGTAAAACCATTACCTGGCCGGTAACGGCCGTGGGAGCCGAGCCGGGCGGAGACAGAGGTGGGGACGGAGGTGAGGACCAGTGGTGACACCCTGGGACATCTGTCGCGACAACATCACTCAGTCGGCCGGGTATCGCTCCTCTCTCCCGTGGTCCTCCCTGGCTCAGGATCTGTTCTCCCACGCCAGGACTGGGCCGACCTGGCGCCAGTCCGCCTCCAACAGCGGCAGATTCTGACGGCTCCCACCCACCCCCTGCCTCTACACAGTGCAGGGTAGGCAGTATATGTCGCATACCAGGCCCGAGTATCGGGCTGTTATGGGAGAGTTACAGCGCAGGAAGAAAAAGCTACAATTGATCGTCTGAGGCGAACTGGTGACATGAACAGTGTTATACGATTTCAGTATTTTAACTAAATACCAATTGTTCACAACTATTTCGTGTACATAATTTAGTTTACTTTAATTTTTCAGATAGTAGAAGTAAGATATTGATGTCGCTTCTGCGTTAATGCTTAAAGGAAATGTCTCAATTTTTTAAAGTTGTGAAATATACGCCAGCTGTAGTAAAAATATTAAGTGAGTGCTGTGCTGCTGAAAACGATGGTAATATTTATTCTCTCAAAAAGTCACTTAACTTTATTTAAAAAGACGTCATTATTGAGCTATAGATAACAATAGAAAAAGCCTTTACACTGTAAGAATATGGCACATTCTCTTCAGAAAATTATGGCAACTTGAACACAAGCAAGTTTTTGTTATCGTACTCGCAGCGGGTATTCCAGCCAAGGCCCAAGGTTAAAAAATACAAGTCGTTTTTCTCCCAGGACCAACAATCTTGAAGTCGCTGTCAGCCAATCAGCACTAGCCTAGACTCCATTTTGCTAATTATAAATTAAATTGCTTAAAAACTGCAAGTTTTTTTGGGGAAATGGTTTGAGTAATTTAGATATTTCAATAACGGTCAAAGTTAATGGCTATCTCAGTTCAAAACCAATACAAAGGTGAAACATTCCCTTCAATAATTTAAAGGAAGTGATACTTGCTCTTTTGGAATGTCAAATATATTTGTATTACGGTTAAAAGCTATTGGTTTGATTATTGGATACGATAAAATTCACGTCTGGAGCCCCTTTAGTTGAATTTCACTTACATTCTGTTTTGCATATTAGCCGTTTTCACGATGGCTTATTTTGCGCGAAATGTTTTAAAATATTTTAAAATGTTTGAAAATGTTTCAGTGGTAGCTACCGTTACAGCTGAATCGGTTCTAAAGCGTAGTGACGCCAGCCACAGCTAGTCACGTGACAAATGGGGTGGCGGCTGGCCAATCGACATGGTTTTTCTGTAAAACGACTCGTAGTTTGACTTATTTAAGCAATTCCCTCATGTCTGGTGTGTAAATTTGGCCGCTGAAGCGCAATGCAAGGAAAATATCAAATGAAGTATAATGTTAAGATGTTGTAAGCATGGCTGTAGGTCAATGTACATTTTCTCCGAATTCGTATTTGGCTATTTCGAAAAAAATAATATTTATTCATAGCAGTGCGGCCTCGAGTCCTAAAATCCTCGGCTACAACTCGAACAAAGTTTTCAAATAGTTCCTGTCCGCACCACAGCTGCACTGCGCCTTCAGTCGGCTGGACTAGTGAGCTTGCAGGAAAGCGCCGCAAGGGCGATTGCTGCTTCTGCGTTCAAAATCTCCCCGCCGACAGTTTTCTAATCTACCGTGAGCGTGCAGTTTATGATTTGGGCGCATTTATACATAATATGCGATCTTGTATAAAAGCGTGTTCGACGGTTTTTGGTTTACATGCTTCGATTTTGTCTTCTTAAAAGCGCAATGTCAGTGCAAACGTTTTATTGTTGTGTCAAAAGAGGAGCGCAGTACGCTTGCAACTTACTTCCCGGTGTCGAAAAAGAAGGCGGCAATGCGTCAAAGAACAACTCCGCCTGTAGAGATAAGCGCAGTGGTGCTTTCCAAGTGACGCGGTTGGGTTCGTCCTGAGCCATGATGGATGATTGCGCGGGCCCGATTTTTGACTAGGTGAATTTAAAGAAAAAACATATTTTTGAAAACGAAAAAAATTGTACATACGTATGTGATAAAATATGTGGATATCGGCGTGATCGCTACAACCTTTTGGGACATCGTTTAAGAAGTATTCAACAGCTAAGATAAGCCGTTTTAAAACCAAAAAATAGAAATATCACAAATTGAAGTTAATCAGGTAAGGTATATGCATACACTTTGGTCTGAAGCGCCGAAATGGGTGTTTCATAATTCAAGTACAAATTAACATATTTTTGTACTTGTTTTATAAAAACGACTTTCAGGCGAGTATATGGTCAGTAGAACATGACAGAGCTTAAAACGCACCCAGCCACGGAATTGAGTCGTTCAGTACTAATGAAAATACAGCTTAATTAAAATCAGGTGACCATGTAAAGACTAAATGGCCAGTCCGATCGTGAAGCGCAATATGAGAAGGTGCTGAACGTTTGTATGGAGGCGGCCAAAAAATTTCCCGTTACCAACTTAAAACAGCGTCTTCAATATTTCACTCTCGCTCTTAAAGAATGATTCCAAAGTTGTTCATAAGCCTCGGAAAATGTGAGCCTCTTTCTTTTGGGAAATGAACCGTCAATTATCAGTTTGTTTTTAGTTGTATTCTCAGATTTATGAAATGTCGTACCTTCGGGCGCATTTTTAGTGTGCATTTTTGGCCAACTGTCGAATTTGGGGCGTAGTTCTATTTGAGCGCACCATGTTCGAATATATAGAGCAAAAATGTCGCCTTTAAAGCGTAAAAGTATTCCCGTCTTCACGATGGGCTAATTTGCGAGAAATGTTTTAACCCTCGCCGTATGGGGGTAAAAACATTTTTTGTTTTTGTACCGTTGGGCGAGGGTAAAAACATTTTTTGCCAATTAGTCCATCGTGAAAGCGGCTACTACTAAAACATTTTAAAACATTTTAAAATGTTTTACAACATTTCGCGCAAAATAACCCATCTTGAAAACGGCTTTTGTTTTGTTTCGATATCCATCAACGATCACCACTTTAAACAGAGTAAAAAGATATTATCTAGAATGGTGCACACCAAGACAATACAATTGCTTTACGAACGATGTTTAATTGGAAATCGAGGCTCTGTTCGACGCGCACACGAGCTGTTTTCTATCGGCTAGCGCTAAAAATATATGCTAGCGGTGTTAACATGCTTCTAGTAGCGAAAGCCTCTCTTGAGCCTAACGATAATTTTGTGATTTCATACTGATCTTTGAGCCTTAGGAATATCTCAGCAACTAGAGTGAACCCGGAGAAATGATGTAATGGCTAAATTCAGAAAATGTGCTCTATAGACCTGTGTCAACAACTCCACATGACCGACGTGAGAAGGCACATTCCTTTAATGCTGTAATGCTCTAATGAGGAAGCTTTAATCAAGTTTAGAAACTTCTTTTCTCCGAAATAATGTGCTGTCATTTATTTGTCTGTATCTTGTCGATAAAACAAAAAATATATAAAAGAAACGACTACTGCTAGGAAAAGCATATAGCCAGTGCAGGGGTGGATCCAGAACGGGTGGTTTTGGCCAGTTTGGGGGGGCCGAATCCAAAAAAAGTATTGCACAATTCTGAAAACTCATTGGATTTCGCTTGCGTATGCATCGATAACTGATTTAAAACAAACTCACTTTTGTAAAAGATGCTTAGATTGTCTATTATCTCAGGAAATGTTTCAATTTGTGCCAATTCCAGGTGGTTTGGGAGGCATGGCCCCGTGCCCCACCCCTCTGCCCCTGGATCCCCTCATGAGCCGGTATGTGCTTAATGAGTTGTTAATATCACATGTCAGAGCTACGTGAGTTCCACAATTTGATGTCACCTCCTGAACAATCTACTATGATTTCAAGTAAGCGTTACCAAAGGACAACATAATTGATCATAAGAATGTCATCAAACCAACCATTAGCGCTGCTCTTGTACACGTACACGCTTACTGTACTACTGAATAGGTATGTACTACAACGCACAATTTGGTAGGTACCTGTATTTAATATGGCCATCGTAAAGAAGAGCAGCTTGGTTGTACTGCATTTTGCGATCAATAACTCACTAAGACTGTAGCCGTGTTTATGCCAGAAGTCCATCAAGCTCTGCTGCTAATGGCTGCTGCCGGTTGGAAGCCGAGTGCTCAGCACATTAAACGTGATAAATAGATCACGGTTCGAATCCCACGGCCACCAAAGCTTTTAGCATCTCCCATTGGACAATGTCTCGGACCGCGGTCATTAATGGGTAATTTAATTCGTCAATTGGTATTAAGGGCTGGCACTTTTTTACTCGAATTATTTAACTATCGGTTCCAGACATCGAAATCGTATTGGCCACATTACGATATGTATAGATATCGATATCGACCAGCACTTCGTAAAACTTTTTTTTTATATAGATAGTGCAAGTCAGCTTAGCGATACTATATTCACCTCTTGCCTAACTGCATATACATGCTGAATATTCACAACATTCGTTGTTGACCATCAGTATAATCAGTATAAGCTTGTGGCAAAAGGAGACTTCGTTAAACTCATGTCGAATGGGAAGATAGGTATCAGTAAATCCAATGCTTGGTTTGTTGCCCAATTAAAATGAGTCTTGTGTCGAATGTTTGGATATTTGTTACTGAGCTCTGGACGATTTGCTAGGACATTCGAAGCAAATCCACTCCGATTGTTCCATTGGTATCGGACCGGGCCGGCAGCGGCGGCAGAGAGAGTGTGTGTGTGTGTGCGAGAGGGAGCGCTCTCCTGGGCCACCCTGTCTCCGGTGATCGTAAATCTGGACGGATGGCGCCGCGACAAATTGAGCGGACGGCCGCCGCCACTACGCTGAGCTGTGGGGTGTTAAATACACAATGGAGCAGGCTGGGAGGGCCGGCCCCCGAGCGACAACCAGACCGCGGGAACTCGGAGACAGAAATGGCGCCACAGCCGACCCGCGGGAACTCACCCAGAAATGGCGCGATGCGGCGACAGTTGGCGGTGCTTTTAGAGATTGGTTAGAATGAACGACGTCTGCTGAACGGGCCAGGTCAGCTGAGTAAATATTGAAGCTGTCGTAAATCTGCGATACTATTGAAGCTACAGTCGACTCGTGGACAAAGGTAGAGCAAAGCCGAAATATACAGCACTGCCCCGGAGATAGGTCTACTGGGTGTACCCCAGCTGCAGTAACTGCTACAGGGAGTAACACAATTATCCGGACATCATGTTTTCCGCTCATATCGAAAGGCGTCCGCTTCAGTTTTAATGACCGCATGCCCAGGTTGTTGCGCAGGTGGCGGAAGACCATCATGTGGGAGGTCATGTAGCATGCCTGGGTGAGCTGTCGGGCCAGTTCGAGTCGATTGTGACGTTTCTCCGCCGCTATCAATGATGACTCTCTTGGCCACTGGGTGGAGCAGTGGTATTGTGGGCTGCGGCTGGGCTGGGTCTGCAGGCCAAGCCCCAGTTGTCCACGTTTAAGCCAGACGTGCAGCTTGGTTTCCTTCTTGCTGATGACCAGCTGCCGACAGACGATCTTCTGGGCTTGATCTTTTACTGTCTTCTGCGAAAGAAGAGGCGTATTCTTTCCTTATTCTGCCTGGACGAAAAACTGACAAGTGACTCCGGGGTGACCCGTCCCGTACTGAGGGCTCGGGTCACCGCTCAAAGGTCAGGTCACCCGGGCAGTGTGGGCTGGAAGCGCAGGTACGGATCCATTAAAATTCATCGCTCCTACCTTCACACAGTGACGAGTTCGAGCGGGAACTGCGCAAAAATAGATGTCCGGATAATTTCGTTACACCCTGTAGTCAGTATTAGTTATTAAATTGTATTATGTTGTGCATGCAACTAACTGTGCCGTTTCTGCCTTGTCACTTCTCTATTGATCCTCTTCCACTAGCCAGTGAGGCACGATTAACGATAGACTAACGCCCTTTCGATATAAGCAGCAGAGGTGGCAAAACGTTGACCCGAGGACCCGGTCTCTAGACCCAGTCTGGACCCAGTTCGTCCCAGACTGGGTCCCGCCAAATGTTACCGGTTTCAGACTGGATTTTGTTTATTTGTTTATTTGCATATTTTCTTTCATCGACAACATGTGACACTCCACTGATAGGCGAAGTTTGAAAGGCGAAGTTCACTGATAGGTGGTCCAACGTTTCATAATGGTTTCACACAGTTAGAAATACTGATGCGCAGTTGTTTTGTGTGTTGTTTGCCAATCTGAACAGTGTATATTAGAGGTGGCAAAAGTTGAAATTTTTGGGAACCAGACCCGAACCGGTCCCAAAAGCTGAAAAATGGACCCAGTTAGACCCAATGCAACGCAAGTTTGGATCCCAGCGGTCACCCCCACCGCCCATTAGCAAATGTTTGTCTCGCAACTAATAATGACAAATGTGCACTTTACAGTTAGTGCAAGTCAAATTAGTCTTGTAGTTGCAAAAACATAAAGTTTAGATAGGCAACAGCACAAAGAAACCTGAGTATCAGTGTCCTACTTTCGTAAAACACATGAAACATAACGTTGTGACCAGTCTGTACCCGGTATCATTTGGCGGGACCCAGTCAAGAACCAACTGGGTCCAGACTGGGTCTAGAGACTGGTTCCTCGGGTCCACGTTTTGCCACCCCTAGTGTATATACTCTAATATCTATTTGAACAGTGTCGGTCCATTTTTCAGCTTTTTGGACCGGGTCGGATCTGGGTTTAAACAAATATCAAGTTTTGACATTTCTTATTACATATAGGCAGCGTTAATCTGCCACCATGGCATTGTCAAACGTGCAGCTCAGAGCAGAGCCGCCTATTATCCTGTATAGGCAGCGTTAATCTACCACCATGGCATTGTCAAACGTGGAACTCAGAACAGAGCCGCCTATTATCCTGTATAGGCAGCGGTAATATACCACCATGGCATTGTCAAACGTGGAACTCAGAACAGAGCCGCCTATTATCCTGTATAGGCAGCGTTAAAGGGACTGTCCCACCTTTAAAAAATGTGTCAAATGTACGTCGTTTGTGGTGCAAATATGAAGTTGAAATGACTGCTTTGAACACGATGATGACATTTGTTTCTCACGATCAGTGCTCAAATTGTCATTACACCAAAAAATAGTTGTATATTTGGGCTGTGAGTACGTCATTATGGAAGGAATTTTTGCGAAAAAAATACAACTTCACGCTTTATAAGTAGGGACTAGGCAGGCTAATGTATGGCCAAAGGTAAAACAAGTCGACTGTAATCAACATTTTAGAAAAGAAGAGACTACGACATCGCTCACCGCACCATTCCAATCGATTTGGGGGCTTGCGATGTTACAGATTGCAAAATCAAACTGAATTTCTCTGTTGATTCGGACTCAGTGGTTGTTTAACTGTAACATACATAATTTCCAATGCCAGGCACGCAAAATGGCTATCTCAACTCAAATATTATGTTAAGGTGGGACAGTCCCTTTAATCTGCCACCATGGTATTGTCAATCGTGGAGCTCAGAACAGCGCCGCCTATTATCCTGTGGGTGCTGTCATGGAGGAACATCCGTGATGTTAAGAAATTGATGGTCCACTACAGGGACTTAGCCAAGGGGGGGCACGGGGGCCATGCCCCCCCCCCCCCCTGAGCGAAATAAATTCACACTAGATAGAATGAGATTCTCTGCAAACCCGACCCTACCCCCCCCCCCCCCCCCGGTCAGCAACATATGGCTGAGGAGCAAAATGTGATTTCACACTAGATAGAATGAGATTTTAGGATCAAAATTCGATTTTTTCCGACGTGGCCCCCTCCTGAGCAAAATCCTGGCTACGTGCCTGGTCCACTAAGATCTTCTTAATAAACTTCAGGTAGACCGTAGAATAAGCAGATGTAAACAATTTCAACTACGGTGGTTAGAGCGTAGAGACAACTTTCTATGAAGTTTAACCCGCGCACTGCAGGGGGTTCGCGCCGAACACGAACTGCAGGGGGTTGATTTCCGCCCCACCGTGAGATCTCCAAAAACTGGCGCAAACGTTGCACAAGCGGGAAACACAGCATTAGATAGCTCTAGGCAAGCTCTATCGAAAGTATTCAGGTTTCTGGATCAGGTCACAATTGAGGTCACCAGTGGTCACCAAAGGTCAGATTTCCGGTTTTAGACTCTTTTAGGACTCTTTTCCAGAAACCCAATTAGTCTCGGAAACTTGATACTAGGAGCAAACAATTGAGAGACAATCAGATAGCCCATTGAAATTTGCATCGCATGTATGTCCTTCAAATTGATTCAGATCATAGTTTAGGCTCCAGAGTCATGAAGTCAAACATAATGTTTTTAGCAAGAACAGTTTTTCGTGAATAGCACTGTCACCTAAGAAAGATAGGGTAACAGTTCCTGGACGCACATCGTGTTTGTCTCATTGATGCGCTTTTGGAAACATATATACGTTGACCTGGTAAGGTCAACTTGCAAAATTTTGAACCTAAGGTCAAGGTCATTTGGTGACCCAGTAGGTCATGTTTGCATATGGGCACAAACGGGCGAGAGCCAGACTAGCACGAACACAATTGGACTGTCAACATAATCGTCTCTATCTCTTTTCTAGTCAAAGAGTTATTAGCAAATCATTGCTGATGACCTCAGATGACTAGTGACCTTGTAGAGATCACTTGCACCAACAATTGCACTTTTGATCATGTAAATAGCTTAAAATAGCATTATTCTGAAAGAAATTACCCCTGCATCCAATGACTATTTATGAAAGGAACATTTGTTTTATTTTTCCCATTCATTATAATGGGGAGGTCAGGAAAATTGACGCTGACCTTGGTCACCCGATACGAAAAATCTGATGATATACGAATTGTACGTACTGCTTGTGTCTTATAAATCCTGCAGTTTCAAAACTTTTCGAAAAAAGACCGTGCTTTGGCACGAACGGCAAAACATTTTTGAAGTGAGGTCATTGACATGGACTTGTGCCTGACCTGAGGTGACCTCAAGTCAAAACTTTACAAAGGGGGTAATGATGGCCCAAAGAGGTGTACAAAATTTGGCGGCGCTGCGCGCCACCGTTTTTCCGCTACTCCTGAAAAACCTGAGGGGGGCGGAAATCAACCCCCCTGCAGTGCGCGGGTTTTAAGATCTGTGACTTTATATGGAATGTTACACCTTTGTATTGGTTTTGAACTGAGATCGCCATTATCTTTGGCAGATATTTAAATTTATGAACTATTAAAATCATTTTCTCAAGAACTTATACGTTTTTACGCAATTTAATTTCGAATTAACAAAAAGGGGTCTATGCAAGTGCCGCATCTGATTGGCTGACAGCCACTTCATCTGATTGGCTGACATCTGATTGGCTGACATCTGATTGGCTGACAGCCACTTCAATATTGGGTGTCCTGCAAGTCAGGCGACCTGTCAATTGCTAGAATCTGGCTGGGAGAGAATTGCCAGCTGGAGTAAGGTACCGGAAATAGTAACCACGGTCAAGGCGGGCAGGTATTTAGGTCTGTAGTCTTACTGTCTCCATGTGGAGAGCGCTCTTCGCGCGTTGTTTGACTGTCATCACCAAGGTTGATGAAGCTTTTCGTTCTTGAGGTTGTCAACCACCTCACTCCGAAAAGAAATAAGTGAAAATGTGTGTCACGTTTACAACCTTCGAGAGTTCATTTCGTTAAGTGCCCGGAAAAACAGTAGGATCCACCCACATGTTGGCCATTTACTCGCACGAGCGTGTGGACAGGGGGGATGCTTTGGACTGGTCCTTCTCCTGCCAACTGGGAGGAGGCGTTCCCGGCGAGAAGAGCAAGTCTTAGACGAATCCTTATAACCTTAACCGCCCATATAGGTGCCGCTCTGCTATGAAAGCAGAGTGCATGTCTTCAAAAATGCTTTTGCGCAGTGCCACCCCCACCCCGAATCTTTCGGAAAAGTGTGATGACATCCGCTCGTTAGGCAGTCAGCCCGTAGGAAGTGTGTCTGAAGGCTATATTGGGGTGTTCACTTTTTGTGTGATATATGGACAGAGCTCAAGAGTGTTTTTCTCTCACATCATTTATAGGGTTGCCCAAATCTTCGCCCATGCATGCACCACCAGAACAATGTAGGAGAACCTTATTGTGCTATTTGAGAGTAAAGCGTGTGAGGATTAGTCGACAGGTTTACAAACTATCTCCCCGGCATCGCGGGTCGTTCGCAGCACTTGCTTCATTATTTTCGAATACACCCAGGCGACACTATGACTCTGACAATTCGTGTCAGAAGCGTCGATTATCCTATAACGTCACCGTCACTTCTTGTTCAGCCGCTCCACTCTACCAACCGACTTACACCGATCACCGGTCCCAGCTCTCTACCTGCTCAACGCGCGGTTCGACCGCTCGGCAGCCTGTCATCGTCACCCGCGTCTATGCGGTCAGCCGTTGCCAGCCGTCACGTCCGACTCGTCCCAGCTCGGACGAGCACTACCATTAAAAAACCTTCACGGTGCAGCTGCCGGACACCAGGTGCGGACCGACGGCTTCCATGTTACTGTGGTTCCTACCGGAGGGTATCGCGTCCCGGGCCCACTAGGAGGAACCCTAGCTACGTGTCTTGGTGGCTAAGTTGGAATCGTCAGAGATTTCCAGTGCGCCCGCCTCTCTCGACGGTGGGGTGTCACCCTGGCTTAGGGACAAAGCCAAGCCAGGGTAGTGTGATCACCAAGAGCCGGAGATTACAATGATTGAAGTCTCAGTTATGTGACACCGGCCCCGTGCAAGCTCGCCCACCCAGTCTGCAGTCCAAGCACAATACATATACTGCGGGCGTGGAAGGACACTGGCGAGAGTGTATCATGACCCGGAGATCCAGTTGATGCCAAGAGGGAAATTGTCTTGCCCAGCGTTGCCGCCCCGGTTATGGCTGTAGCTCGAGCAGAGATAATCTGGTCCCGCTGTAAATATAGTCAAACTTACTCATTCCATAAACATGGTCCGACTCTCCAAGCTACAATTTGCCATTACAGCTTCTCTGTCTGTGGGTGTATAGGTATGTGTGTGGAATGTTCTCTCTAGCCCCTCCAGACGATTCCATGAAACTTAAGGCGGCGAGTATATCCGAAACTCGACCAGGGCCATACAAGCCTGTTATCGATATCATGCACTCATCCATAATGGTTCATATCGCTCCTGGAATTGTTGATTTGTAGTGTACGAAAACCGGGCTTAAACCAAAATAACAGTTTTAATCATGACTGGAATCTGAACTCGGCTGGTATGGATAGGTATACTGTTACACGTCGCACTTTTAAGGTAGGTTTGGCATGCGTTTCGAAGAATGCTGAAGCCGAATGTAAAAATATTTTCTGCTGGAAGTCATAAAGCTTTAATTGCATATTGATAACAGCAAGGCCACAGATACGGGATAACAGTCTCTAATAATCTAGCATCATCAAAAGTAAAATGAGACTCTTAACCCTAATCCCTGAGGGCGGCCAGAATCACGTTAACCTGCGGTGGGCAGATTCTGTTTCCCCCTCCTAAAGATCTCGATAACCGCCTGTCCGATTTCAATGGGATGAATACCATTATATTTTCCGTGACAATATCTTTTTAGACCCAAAATATATTTGTGTTTAATAATAGGGGCAAGGGGGCAAAAAATGCGATTTTTTGTGATATTTGATAGGTTATTGTGGCCATGTGATTCCACCGATTTCCATTCACGAAACGTTTTTGAGCTTCCAATGTAATGGTCTTCGATATATGAAAGGGACAAGTACCAAAAATGAAAAATCATAGGCTTACTCAGGGATGAAAATGGGAGATTTTCTGATAACAAATATGTGCTTCTCGTGAGTGTTTGGGACGATAGGAACGTCACATGTGGGCTTTGTTGCTGTAATTTGTTAAATAAAATATATTGCGCATAGGCAGATCCAGGTAACCAGCTTGGGGGGGGGGGCGCCATGTGCGGAACGCCTTTTATCATCTTACTTTTTTGAAGTTTGGCCTTATTTGACGGAGGATATCACCTCCCATTGTACTGAGTGCACTTATGCCCCCAAATATGTACAATTCAAGTACATATGATGTATATAGCAGTGACATAGCTTCTGACGCTTTTATTCCACCGCAAATTACGAAGTAAGTATGCGCCGCATAACCACATTCGTAACGACCTCCCCAAAACATGACACTGGAGCCGCCTCTGCAGTCTGCTGAGCTGGTTTTCTCAAAATTGTGACACAAGGCGCGTCATTCAATTTTAGGAAAAGTCAAAAAGTTTCAAGACAATAGACATAACGGTTCAGAAGTTTTCGCCTGCCGCAGGCGAAAACTACCGGGGTCAGAATCTGCACACCGCAGGGAATAGGGTTAAAGATCATATGGGATTCACATGAACCGGTGACATCTACACCTTTTTGCACTCAAATTCGGCGCATGTTCACCCATTTTAGAAATAGTGAATCACTTGTAGACCTTACGCAAGAAAATGTTAGCAGAAGCATCGCATTCATATTCGGCCGCGCTCGACAATGGTCGGCCAGTTACCGCATCCATTTCGGCGTTATGGCAGCAGTTCACATTTCGGCATTACCGCAAGCTATTTTCGGCGTTACCGTACGACTTTGGAATAGCGCACACTAATTAGAAATAGAAAACAACCAAATTCGGCACTATTCAAGCAATTTCGGCGGCTAATCAGAAGCACCCAGATGTGCATTGTTTGCTGGTTGAACTTGTGGGGATAAGATGACTTTGCCACTTAGGTTTGATGTGCTCTTTATAAACATAAGTTTTGTCGGATACATTTTTCGGTATTTAACCCTCGCCCTACGGGGAGGTCCTAAAACGACCACCTCCTGAGGTTTTTTCTTGCATAACTGTTTGCGCAATGCGCATATGGCCGATCTTGATAAAAAAAAATCAGTAACTGAGTTTACAGCAATCATTCGTTTGCTGTACAAATTTGAGTAAAAATGGCAGAGGAGTTTGTGAGATAATGACGTTTTAGAGATGTCATGTTGGTGGAAAAACGATAAATATTGTAAAAATCGTAAAAATAGAGTTTTGCAGAAAGAAAATGCATACAAGAAAACGGCCTAAAGATAAAAATGACATTGTCTTAAAAATTGCTACCTAATATTTGCATTTTTGTAATCCTACAAGTCCAAGAACGGATTTTTTAAAAGAAAGGTCAGCAGAAAATCAAAACTTTTAAAGATGTTAAGCAACTTGAAAAAATGGTTCATTAGTTTGCCTGATAACCCAAATCAGTTGCCAAGTTTTCAAGTTTACACCTCGCGAAATTGACCACAATAGGGTTTGCTAAAGCTTATATGCTCATCCACCATGCTAAATCCACCATGCTCTCCAACCGCCATGCTAAATCGTATGAGTGCATGTAACGTTACAATGCGCGCAAATTTGGATGAAACATGCATGGGAAGTTGTTTTTTCCCTTCAAAATCCAAAACAATATCAAATCGTTTCAAAAATGTGTTGAAAAATATCAGCTGTTCAAAATGCGCATTCATTATATGATATACGAACACATGGCACCGGCAGATCGTAGTAGTACGACAGCAAGGGCGCAGTGAGACCTTCGACAAGGGGGACACAACATCCCCAGGCCCCCCGGCAAGGACCCCCTAAGAAATGAAAAAAACACACAGATTTCGGCCACTATACTTTGTAGGGCCCCTACGAAGTCGCAAACGGACGTCGCCGATAATTCGCTCGTGTGGAAGTCGGCTAAATGGAGAGGGGGACCTGCTCCTCTGGCCTCTGCCCCCTTGGCTGCGCCCCTGTACAACAGAACAGAGAGCAGTTTTACCTACAACACGTAAGCCACTGAACTGAACATGTACACTGCTCTTTGCTCCCCAATACACCTTTTCTTAATGCGAATCGGCATCTGTTCAACTGAACGTGGCATAGTGCATGTCATATCGTCAGGCATACTGGAACTTAGACACTATTTTAACACTTTGACACATTTCATTAAAACAGAATATCATCTGTTCATATTCGAACGGAGTCAATGGACATCGGCAGGGGCATTCAATATCGACAATACATTATGTTGCGTTGCAATTTTGCCGTCAACGAAACTGAATGACGCTTGCCCAAGTCAACTTAAACTTGCCTATCTCTAATGAACGCTGTCAGCTCCATTGCATTATATCTGAAACCAGTGACCAGTGTTGACACGGTACACTGTCGATTTGCAATGCCCCTTGCCGCGGGAGTGTGTTACGCCGATGTGAGATGCATATATGTCAAACAGTATGCCTGCTGTCGGTTTAAATGAGATATGCCGAATTGAGCTGAACAGATGCCGCCTCGCATTGAGAAAAGGTGTACCTCTGTCTTTACACAGAGCCAGTGCGGGATTATGTCCATGCATGTAAGCGGCGGCAAAATGGATGGTTATAAAATCACGAAGTTAAGTGACAAAGTCATCTTACCCCCACAAGTTCATCCTACAAACAAGAAACCTCTGAGTGCTTCTGGTTAGCCGCCGAATTTGCTTGAATAGTGCCGAAATTGATTGCTTCTATTTCTAATTAGCGTGCGCTTATTTTCAAAGTCGTACGGTAACGCCGAAATAGCTTGCGGTAATGCCGAAAATATGTGCCTGCTGCTATAACGCCGAAATTGATTGCGGTAATGCCGACCGCTGTCGAGCCGCCGAAATTGAATGCTGCTCTGCTACATTGTCTTGCATAAGGTCTACAAGTGATTCACTATTTCTAAAATGGGTGAACATGCGCCGAATTTGAGTGCAAAAAGGTGTAGTTTCGAAATTATTTTTGATAACGGTTCGAACGGTGATTTTTGTTTTGGTTTACGTGCCATGGGAGCCGAGTTAGAGGGTGGGTGTTCAAACCCCCCCCCCCAGTCGGGCGAAGGAAATGCAGAGGCCCAGTGGGGCGCGGGTTAAGAATGGCTTATAAATTGTTTGGAATACTGACCTTGTTATAAGTTGACATCCCGTCTTTATCCTACCTGCTGCCTTCATTAAACCTCCTTTGTTCTGTCGTATTTCCAATGGATGTCAAAGCCCCTGAACTTTACCACAAGCAAATGATTTCTTGATTTCGTCTTGAGTCCACGTATGATACTGATTCCGCCTAACTTTGCAAAATCTTTTGACAAACTTTTAATCGCGACCAGGCATGTGTACCTAGCTGATAACTTCTTAGTTGGCATGAATAACGGTCGTGATTGCTCTCTTCGGAAACATGCCATAGTTCAGGATCGACGTCTAGCTAAGTCCTGTGGTGCTTGGTATTACGCTCCGAGTTATTTGCGTTTGCATTAAGCTATAGAATTTACGTGTCTATGACCAACAGTGTTCGATTTGTGCATGTGGGCTCCATTTGGGGCGACAGGTGTCCTGAGAGGGGCGACAGGTGTCCTAAGAGAGACGACAGGTGTCCTAAGAGAGACGACACTGGGCTGACAATCCCCGGGTGAATCATAACCTTGATGTTTCGACCGATTGATTACCAGCCAAAGTCATAAATTGTATAGGTTCGACGTTTTATGGCATGTTGCCTGATGATTGATGTTGACGTACCGGCGGACCTATCGAGTGAAGCCACAACAGATGAGAAAGCGGCCGACATCGCGCATAAAAAATGGACTTACATCGATCAATTAGTCACGCACCACGTGCAAGGGTAAAGGGTGTATTGCATTGCACAAGGCATGAACGGTTACAGGCTGTAAAATGTGGAACAGTGCGTGGCCTGTTTTCGCATTTTGTTGAAGTTTTCCATCAGTATTTTTCTGGTCGCTTGGTTATTTTGTTGTCACTTGATTTTTATCACTTGTTTTTTGGGGTCAATCGGTTATTTTTATTCAGTTGAATATTTGTGTATCACTTAGTATTTTTGATCACTTGGTTATTTTCAGTCAAATGTTTTTTTTTGTATGAATGTTAAATGAGTAAGATATTAAGTTTTTGCGTACTGGTGATTATTTTAATTTTAACCCGCGCGTTACTGGGGTATATTTAATTCTGTAACGCGACTTACTGGGGGGAGGGGCTATTTATAGCCCCCCCCCTGATCTCCGAAACTACTAGACCGATCTTAAAAATTATAACTGCATTCGATAGCCCTGTCAAATTTGTTGAAGGAAGCCTAATATTGTTATCCTCAGGGTCACCGATGACGTCAAAGGTCACGTCAAATAACAAATGTTTGACCCCCTGCCAGTCAAAGTCCGGTGGTCGGCATTGTCTGGTTAAAAAATGCGATATAATTTTAACGCCATACATAAGTTGGTTTCCAATGCAGTAGATCGTGCATCTGCCACTTTCTTATTACCATTCTCAGCTGAATTTTACCTCGGGTCAATGTCAAGGTCATCATCCGAGGTCACGAGGGTCAAACTGAAGATTACGGGTCATTAGGAGTGTAACACATGTTTATGGGTTCGTTTATCGATTAGAACGCGAAAAATGACCTTTGATTTTTTTCCATACAAATTGAAAAAAACGGAAATGCACTTTTTGCTTATTGTTATACAGTAGGTATAGGTGGTCGAATTTTGTCTTTAAAAGGCTGTCACTCAGTCATTTCTGAAGATATTGACTTCAAACTTGCTACACACATTCATTGGGATCAACTCAATTACATATATTCCGTTTTTTTAAATATTCGATTAAAAAACAAAATGTTTTTGGATTACTCAAAATTTTGGATTTAATTTCTTTTTTCTAAAAAATCCGAGATAGCAGTCTGATAGCCCAACTTATTACCTGTCGTTTGGTGTATGAAAATTGAGTTTATCTTTAAAACTGTACTTTTGGCAGCGTTTCCCGCAAACCCTCATTTTTCAACAAAAACGCAGAACATGACGGCACTCTGACGTCATTTCTGGTTGACCTATCATAGCCTCATCTTTTCCCATCAGGCAGAATGTGTTAAATTGATCTGGGACAAGGTACTGAAAGTTTGGTAACGATACCTACGTTGGTTTAGGATATATTGCAGAATAACGGGAGGGGGGCTATAAACACCCCCCCCCCCAGTAACTCGCGGATTAACATCGGCAACTTTAATTTGGACGCTCACAAACCAACTTGGCCAATGCCTACCGAATTCCCCGAGCATCTTTCAACATTGGACTTCAACAATAGCATACTTCACCGTGCTGCTTGTTACAAACTCCTCATTTTAACTAAAATTTACTGTTCTTGCATGGAAGCAAATATATTTGTATGGCTCAAATGGAATCCAGCAAAAGCAAACCATGTGTGCTTTCCTAGGCTCGACAGAGTGATAATAACGTTTTATCTTTACAATTATTATATTATAGATTTAACTGCTTTCGATCAAAAACTAGTTAATTGATTACTTGAGTGTTTAAAAACAAATAAATATTGCAATGGTAAAATCAGACCAGATTCCATATTTTTGGGTCAAAAGAAGCACATATATCCTATTAGGGTGGACCGAAATGTAACAAATATCTCCGATACAACGGGAACCGTATTTTTCCCATTGCTGATTGCAAGAGCTTGTCAAAATGGTGCGGCAATCGATATTTTGAATATTCTTTCCTTTGCCGAAAATGGATTGAAGTTCGACCGATTTTAGCCAAATTAGCACTTTTTCGTCATTTTGGCTGCTTATTTACCGGCTGCAGTTTCCAGTCCAATGCGCTGAATTTGTTACTTTCTGCGTAGAAAATCATCGATAACCACATTGGAAAGTGTATTGACATTTAACCCAACCAATAGACTAAGATCGTGACACATATCATAGGACTAATATACCATCATAGAGTGAGTATACCACAATCCAATATCCCACACCGATAGCCCTGGGAGAGGAGCTACTCGTTCTTTGCCACTTGCCAGTGCACCGAGGGTTTTACCAGGCGGCCTAGAATCCGGAGGTGAGGGTCCTCTGGTTGAAGTTGAGGAGCTTATGTATGTGCAGCTTAATCCCCTGCAACAGGAACTGCCTCATCTTCTCGTCCTTGGTCACGGTCTTGACCTCCGGGTAGTTGGTGATGAGCTTGACTACACGCTCTGCTATGTCGCTGGTTACCTTAACAGTCGTCACAAACTCGGCAGCTTCATGGTAGTTAAGGTCCCCTAACCACTTTTCGGGACTGTTCTGCAGCCAGTTAGACTAGATGTTCATGATCTTGAAGAGTACCCAGCTGTTGGGCCTGATTAAGCTCATCAGCTCAGTGTGCTCCTCCACTCTGGGAAGTACGAGATTCCGAGCTGAAACACCTCTAGGACCGGGCAGCTGAGGAGTCGAGCTGCCAGCCCCGCTTTTGGTCTGCGTCCAGCCCCTTGCCCTTACAGCGATGAATTGCACCATCCCTGCGTCCACGATACCAGCAGAGCTGCCGTATGACCTTCAGCGTGGACTCGGCCACATCACGGTCCCACAGCCATGCTACCGTCAACAGCCTGCTTAAAAATGAAGTGACAGTTTGTTACACTGCAGCATCGGCTCGCAGCCTCGCCTTCAAGAAGTGCTGGAACGTACAGCAGGCTCGTATAGCTCAACAACGTTGTCCGAAGGCAAACATCTTGTGGCTGCAGATCCCTTGGCAATGGAGCGGACCTGTTGAGCACCATCGCCACCTTGTGCAAGTTCTGCAACTCAATTGCCCGCTGTTACTGTCTCTCTTGAAAAGCATCTGTGACACTGTTACAGGACTGATCATATCTGGATTGCATCCTTTGCCGTGGATAGATACTGTCAAGAGAGACTGTGTGTACAGTGTACAGTACCCTCTTATATGTACAGCGAACTGTACACGCCTGTATCTATCATCGCCAGAGGAAATCCATAGAACACTACAGTGTACAGAACTTTCAATCAAGAGAGACTTGTACGTTTCGACTTCTTGAAGGCCGGTAATTGGAAGCCGAGAACTGCAGTTGAACGATCCAGCACTTCATCAAGCGCTGTTCGATCCGGTACAGAAACTTGCTTTGGACCCACCAAATGTGGGAGTCCGCGCTGAGGTCATCCGGTGACACTGCTGGTAGGTATCTGACGCAGGAGGAGGTGGCATTCTCGCTGTTCAGTGTCAAGCTGAACGGAGACCAGAAAAGCCGGCTGGCAGCTCGACTCCTCAGCTGCCCGGTCCCAAAGGTGTTTCAGCTCGAAATCCCGTACTTCCCGGCGTGGAGGAGCACACTGAGCTGGTGGGATTGATCGGGCCTAACAGCTGGGGCCTGGGTCCTCTTTAATATCATGAATATCGACACGAGTCTAACTGGCTGCAGAACAGACCCGAGAAGTGGTTAGAGAACGGAGGACCTAAACTACCATGAAGCTGCGCGTTTGTGACCGACTGTGAAGGTAACCAACGACATAGCAGAGCGAGAAGTCAAGCTCATCACCGACTACCCGAAGGTCCCGACCGTGGCCAAGGACAAGAAGATGAGGCAGTTCCTGCTGCAGGGGGTTTAGTTGCACACACTCCTCATTTCAACAAGAGGACTCTCACCTCCGGATTCTAGGCCACCTGGCAAAACCCTCGGTGCACTCAGGCGCAGATCCAGGGGGCGCTTGGGCACGCACCCCCCTGAGTCGGGACATTCCTATGGCGCGCCCGTAGGGCGCGCCGGAGAGTGCAACTTTTTGTATTGCGCCCCCCCTGACCGAAATCCTGGATCCGGGCCTGGGTGCAATGGCAAATGGCAAGTGCCACATTACGTGAAGCTCCTCTCCCAGGGCTTTCGGTGTGGGATATTGGATTGTGGTATTTTCACTCTATGATGGTATATTAGTCCTATGATATGCGTCACGATCTTAGTCTATTCGTTGGGTTGGATGTCAACACACTTCCCAATGTGGTTATCGATGATTTTCTACGCAGAAAGTAACAAATTCAGTGCATTGGACTGGAAATTGCAGCCGGTAAATAAGCAGCCAAAATGACGAAAAAGTGTTAATTTAGCTAAAATCGGTCGAGCTTCAATCCATTTGCGGCAAAGGAAAGAAAATTCAAAATATCGATTGCCGCACCATTTTGAAAAGCTCTCGCAAGCAGCAATGGGAAAAACACGGTTCCCGTTGTATCGGAGATATTTGTTACATTTCGGTCCACCCTAAATCCTATATAATGTGTGTCAAATAACAATGCATGATCCACACACTCAAATCCTGGGCCTCACAGCTATCTCCAATCTCATCATTAGTATACACAGCACTGCACAGTAAGCATGCATGAGGATGGGGGTGGAGCAGTTTGATCAAGTTTCAAGCACCTTGACACCACCCGTGTCTTTGCCGTAGGGTCGCCAACTGGTCAGCAACAAGCGGTCGCGAGTGATGATCATTGACCGCAGTCTGGTGCTGCCAAACGTATCCCGTCACCAAGCGGGCCGCTACGCGTGTGGTGCCGTCAATATGGAGGGACACAACCAGAGCCAGCCGCTGCTGCTACAAGTTATGTGTGAGTACTGAGTACCGCCCGGCCGCGGGGACGACGCATACTTATCGACTCATTGGTGCCGTTATGGTATCGGAATCACAGCACGCTGTGTGTGGCATGCAGCTTAGTATTCGTATGATAAGTTGATGGGTATGTAGCTTTCCTTATGCTGTTTTTGTATGTCAGGGTGCATGTCACTGTTGTATATTTTTCAGATTTTAGATGAATATA
The DNA here is from genome assembly GCA_014673585.1 of Semibalanus balanoides. Lineage (NCBI taxonomy): Eukaryota > Metazoa > Arthropoda > Thecostraca > Balanomorpha > Balanidae > Semibalanus > Semibalanus balanoides. The sequence continues at coordinate 177,930 of VOPJ01001274.1, forward strand.
TTTTGTATAGCTTGGATAGCTACCTACAATAAAAATAGTTATTATATGTGCCGTACGATAATATATTCCTGCCCGGGGCTGAGACAATTCAATTGTCTCACCGAGTTTTTTATCAAAAGTACCGAGGACAGGTAGGTCCGAGGTATTTTCGATAGAAAAACGAGGTGAGATCGTTAAATTGCCAGCCCAAGGGTTGAAAATATATTCCTGCCCGGGGCTGGGACAATTTAATGATCTCACCGAGTTTGTTTTTTATCGAAGTACCGAGGACCGTAGGGTCCGCAGGTATTTTCGATAAAAAACAAACGAGGTGAGATCATTAAACTTCTGCCCAGCCAAGGGTAGAACAGGGGGGTTGTCCATTCCCTTCACGCGACCATAGGCTTCAGGTCCCGTTGTGTCGCTCACTGATATCGGCCAATGAGATGACGCCACAGCGCCTTAGGTCTGTGGACGCCCGCGGCATTTGAGCTGCACACGCAACGACCAACGGCGGCTCAGGCAGAGAAGTCTTCTTCTGGCTGTGTTTTAAGCGCGGATTCCACCAGATGTTCATGGTTTGGTGCTTGTCACTTAGATGCTTGAATTTAATTCCATGGTAAGCTCAGCTTACTGTATTTTGCATTGCCAATCATCATGCTGAGTTGTGCTGTGGGCCGATGCACTTTAAGCAGCAAGAAGCGTAGTTCCGTGTCATTTTATGAGTTCCCTGAAGACCAGAAGATCAGAGCAGAATGGATTCGCTTTTGTTCCAAAGAAGATGACCTTTAATTTAAACATGCAGCCGTTTGTGAACAACATTTTAAGAAGAGTGACTTCTCACCAAGTTGCCAGCTAAAGCGATCCATGGGCATATCCTGTAGGATAGGTACTCCTTGTCGAAGGAGCGATCCCTACGATGAACCTGTTCTTGAGATGAGTTTCTCTTCAACAATTTAAATGAATTTTAACTTAATGCACATGGACTAAAAGTGAAATTCATCGTTAAATATTTTTTCCAGTCTCAGGCGAGAAGAGAGGAATAAACTATATGCCATTTATGCCAATGAAGTTTGACTCGCGACTCAATGTATGATACACTTCTCAATAGCGGACACTCCAAATAGTAAATACATTTCGTTAGCTTCTATCGCAAAGCTGCTGTCGTGTCGTCGCGTGTTATAATTACACGACCTGAGCTGTATTTGTTTTAGCATTTTGCTGATTGTCAATAGATAATGTATATCAATAGATAAACAAATAAACAAACAAATAAACCAATACAAATACACATAAAATAAAATACACATATAAACAAATAAAAATGGGTTGACTATTCGCTGCTCCCGAGTTGACGATGGCGAGGCTCTTTCCGATACACCATCGTGAGGCTTTGCGTTGTCGTCTGTCGCAAGCCGGCTAGGTACATTCGGCGCGGTGTCCATTTCATCCACTGGGGGCACGGCGCGGCGAGTCTGTCGTGGTGGGCGTCCTCGTTGGCGTTCAGGGGAGTCCGCTGGCTCAGGTGAGCAGTTACAGTAGTTATGTCGTTCAGCAGCGTTGTAGCAGGAGATGTAAGTGTCTGTGTCGTGGTCGTTGAGCATGGTATCCTGCAGTAAAACCAGGTGAGGACGAGCGTTGGTGACTTCAGTTGGGTCATACGTGCAAGAAGTCCGTTGCAGTTCAGTTGTGTGACGGTGAAGAACGGCAGTAGGGCGATGGCTGGCCTGCAAACTTTTGTTTTTAAATATATGTTTTGAGTAGAGTGAAAAATTATGAAACAGCGTTTTATACCTTTGCTAGCTTTGACGCGTTGAAAATTGTATTCTAGCATACAGCCCATCCTTCCATTATGAAGGTGAATTCCAATGATTGCTTTCAGATTTCAGACTAATTCAGGAAGTAAGTCAATTGCTCCTTTTTATGTAAAAGAGGGAACCGGAAAATTAAGCAAGTGAAATCCAAGAAAATCATGAGTTTTGCGCCCCTCTAAGTCAGGGTGCCTCCTCTCTGGGTATGGCGCCCCCCGGGAAGCGGACCCCCCCACATTTTTTAGAAGGTAGCGACGCCCCTGCATATGAATCTTCACATCACCATCACCATCACCATCACCATCACCATCACCATCACCATCACCATCACCATCACCATCACATCACCATCACCATCACCATCACCATCACCATCACCATCACCATCATCATCATCATCACCATTATTGTGAGTGCACCACTGAGTGGAGACCTGGGCGCGCCCCTGCGCGGCGCCGGGCTGACCGGGGCCGCCCTCTGAATGGCTGCACCACTGCTCGTCACGTGACTGTACGGCCGGAGGCACGCACCGGCCGACTCGGGGTCAGCCGTGTGCGAGCAATACAAATCGTACCGCAGACAATCGTGCTGTGTAGACTGTGCGGACATATCAATCATCTCATCATCATCATCATCATCATCATCATCATCATCATCATCATCACCATCATCACCATCATCATTAATGTTTTCATCACCATCATCGTATATGTATTAGTTTTACCTTCTACATTCTGCACTGAACTGAATTAAATCTGCTCTTTTGCGTGTTGGCAGCGCAAAAGTTGGAAATGCATGCTCATTTGCGCCCGGTGGACATAGCTAAGTAAAATCACGTGCCATTGTTTTTTATTTAACTTTGATTTCTTACCATAATTCGTAAGGGACCCGTTATGACGACACACTTAGCTAAAATCGCCGGATGGTGGTACCTAGTATCATATGAAGCCTGGGTGGAAGCATATACACAGCCGTTCTGCCACGGTGTAGTTTTGCCTGAGTTATATTTACTTTTAAAGTAATTATTCAGTTTGTGAAGTATGAAGAAATGACACCCATATATAAAGACCATTTTCCTCCATATTTTGGCTTTCAAATATCAAATAATGTAGAACTAAGGAACGTCAGAAGACAGAGTGAGGAAGTTTATCGAGTCCAGCCATAAGTGAAGAAATAATGAGAAAAACCGAATACTGTATAACACGTCTCAAAATGGCCCCTGTAGCTCAGTGGGAAGAGCGCTGGACTTTCTAACTTTTACCTCAGTAGTGGCAGCTCGGGTTCGAACTTCGAGCCGCTTCCGGCGCTCGCTATTTGCTCCTGATTGGGAT